>VDFB02268958.1:0-240101 GCA_007258455.2 Sequoia sempervirens | reverse complement strand
TTTGCTTTTTCTATTTTTAGAAATTTCTTTTTTTAGAAAGTCAACCCTGGTCAATGAGTCATCTTTCCATCTTTTTTTAGAAAGTCAACCCTGGAAAAAATCATTGAAAAATCAAAGAGAAAATCAAAAAATCAAGTGAAAAATCAAAAAAAGCATGGAAAAATCAGTCAAAAATCTAAGAAAATCAAACTGAAAAGAACCAAATTCTGGAAAAATCTTTGAAAATCAGTTAGATCTGAGGTAGAAATCACAGAAAAATCAACCAAAAAAGAATGAAATTCATGATGAAAATCTGCTTAAGTCTGGAAAATTCGCCATGTTCAAAGAGAAGAAGCTGGCCCTTAAAATGTGGGACGGAAGGAAAAATGGCAAGACTCATCTAAAGTCTGCCATGCCTAAAGAAAGGATGGCAAGGACTATGGAAAGTCTGCCCAACCATAAGGAGAGGATGGCAAGGATCTTTCAAACCCCGCCCAGCCTTGAAGAAAAATGTCTAGGACCCTCCAAAGTCCGCCACACCTTGTCTAAGACCCTTCAAAGTCCGCCATGCCTAAGGAGAGAGTGGCAAGCCTTGACCAAAGTCCGCCTAGACTTGGCAAGGACTCTAGAAACTCCACCCAAGCCTTGAGAAGCTTGGAAAGAACCTTGCAAAGTCCGCCATACTTTGGTTAAACACTTGGAAAGTCCCCCATGGCCTATAAAGGGGAAAAATTAAAATTTTGCTAAGTGTTTGAGGCCTAGTAAAGGGAAAATCCAAAAATTGCCTAAGTATAGAGGCCTAAAAGGAAGGAAATTTGGAATTTTGACTAAGTATTTTAATATTTTCAAGAGGAGAAGTGCGAATTTAGGCTAACTTTGAAAGGTAAAGACTTGAGAAAGTCTGCCATACCTTGAGGAAAGATGGAAAAGACTTGGGAAAGTCCGCTTGGGACATGGCAAAGAATAAAATGAAGTTCGCCTAGTAAGAAGGGAAAGGGAAGAATTAAAATATCCTAAGTATGGATGTTTAGGAGAAAAATTGGCCAAGTACACAGAGAAAAATGCACAAGGCAAAGAGGTAGGAAAGTCCGCCTTTGGCTAAGGAAGATAAAAATTTGTCAAGCATCATGGAATTTCGCCTAAGGAAGACATCCAGACCAAGACTTTGCCTAAATTAAATTCGCCCGAGCGAGAGAAAATTTGACTTTGGCAGAAGAAAATGTGCCCAGTACAATTAAAAGTTCGCCATGGCAGGGAAAAATGAGGATTTGGCATAACATTTATCGACGAAATGGCTAAAATTTTGACTTGGCTAGACGAAATTGGGAATAAAATTGGAAAATAAACTTTTAGCCAAAGAAAATGAAGAGAAAATCAAAATAGCCATGGGTCCAAAATGAACGGGTTGGAATAAATTAAAATATTTTAATATTTTAATAATTTATTTCCAATACTCAGAAATTTGAAACGCCTTGGACAAAATTGAATTCGGCAGAGATGTATCGAAAGAAAATAAATTGTGCCAGACAAAGATAAAATCCAATGGGCAAAATTAAATTTGACATGAATTTAAAGTTGGAAAAATTGAATTTAATTGAATATTTAATGTGTTTTTCAAAATTTGAAAAAAATAAAGATAAACATCTAAGCAAAAATTGAATTTTTTGAAAATCAATGAGATTTGCCTAGATAAGATCGCCATCAAGTTTTTTCGAAAAATAAAATAAACTTGCCTGTTTGAACAAAAGAAAACAAATCGAGATCGAGAGAGAAGAAGGCAGTTGCTAAAACAAATCAAGTTCTTTAGCATTATAATGAGCTTCAACAACTCATTTTTCACGGACATAGCTGAAGAGAAATTTAATCTCTCTCGAAATTCTAAGGCAGACAATTATTCAGCAACCAAGATCGAATCTCCCAAAGGAAGAAGAAATTTTATGCTGAAGAAGAATTTTCTCGAGAAAGGAAAAGATTTAACTGCTGAAAGTCGAATTCTTCTGTGCAAAAGGGGCGCACTTCATCACTTGCTTTTTGAGTAAATTATCAAAGTTTAAATCTGATTTGCAGCCAGGAGTCTTTTACTGAGGTTTGAAGTCAAATTGAATAAGATTCTCCATTCTTCTTCTGTCTTTTTCATCTTAGCAAAAGTTCTGGCTAAAATTTCAACTTCACCCATTTACTTTCAGCTTACTTTTTCACAGAAATTTAATTATTTAATAAGCTAAAAGTAAAATTTTCCAACCCAAAGCATGAAAATAAATTATTTAAAAGGTCTCTGTATTAATGTTAATATTTTTTTGAATGTAGGTTGATGACCATGGTGGGCGAATCATAAAGAAGGCAGCAATGAAGTTCGCCAGCAAAGGTGTCCAGCAAGAGTCTAAAATTAATTCAAAATGGAAAAATGTCGCAGACACCGATCTGGGACATGTCGACTTCAAAGAGTTCAAGAAAAGAGTGTATGGACAGAACGGACTTCCGACACTAATAGACAGGCGGATGGTGATAAATGGGATTTTTCAGGCAACTAGATTCCCGTCTGCGATGGATTGTGCAAAATTGATGGTAGAATGTGCTATCAACTATGATGCTCAGAAGAGGCAGATTATTGCACTTGACAACAGAATTTTGGCACACTTGAGCGAGGTGGCAATTCAAGAAACTTTCGGCATCCCAGCATGAAATATGCTAACCAATTTTTTCGAAGGAAAATCACAAAATAACCAGCAATGGATGATTGGATTAGCGTTAGCCTCAAATACAAATCTGAACTTGAATGGAAGATACTGAACTTAAACTGAAGAAACTAAACTTGAATAGAAGAACTACTCAACGTCAAGAATGTGCACTCAAGATCCCACTGAGGGCGAGGTACTAACATATGACGGAGTTTAAGAAATTGAAATTATGAACTAATTAGTCAGATAACCAGCCATGAGAGAACAATTCCACGCTACCACCAAACAGTGGGGGGAAAAGATTACAAATAAAGCAATTCATCCGCTGCGGCGGGCATCCACAATGCTGTGGGGATTCACCACTATGAGTGGGTATGAGATGTTACAATTAAATTAACCTCACTGGCGGTAAACCATCCAGGGGACTTATGTGAGAAGAAACAGAAAGAAATTGCAGCAAATTAAACTGGAACAGTACTACTGTTTACAGTTTGTACAATGTGGAATAAGCTGCAAATTACATAGGAAATATAGAATTCTTCATACACAAGATTAAGAGATGATTTTCAATGATATTTTAACCCTCTAACAGCTGCTAATAAATCAGAAATCAGAACTTCAACAATCTGATGTAAAAACAGTAAACTGGAAATTACAATCTGCAACTGTGAGAATCAAGTAAATTATCATAACTCACTCAAATCTCCTCCGAATGGCGTGAAACGAGTTGCAAATGCACCTTACAAGTCTGGCGCCCAAGTTAGAATCCAGAAACAGCAATCAAAGTCTCCACTTTATTTGGCACGAATCCCAAGACATCATTAAATGGTACGGCCCTTGAGGAAAATCGATTTTGCAATATAAAATTGAATACTTGGAAATAAATTCCCAAATTTTGTGAAAGGTGGCGCCTTCAGTTGACTAATGCATGGCCAAAGTACCCAGAACAGAATAAAATTCGCTTTAGAAGTTATGAACAAAACTCAGCTTCAGCTGTGTAAAAACCAGGAACTTCAAAACTGTAGAATTCACCAAAATTATCAACCTTTATTGCTCAATCTGCTAGTCTGTTGTGAGAAGCAGCAATGTTCCAACTAGGTGTTATATTTCAAACACGAAATTGGGAAGGGGCTAGGAGGTAGCATCCTCGAAGCAATAGCAAAATGTCCATAGTCATTTTGACAGCATAACAGTAAGGTAATTGATGGATACCAAATGCTGGAGTCATGTCTTCATTTTATAAGAATTGAGAAACTCTTCAACTTCCTCAATGGTACGCCAAAAGACAACTATTTGAATTCTCCTTATTTTCAAATTTCATAAAATAATATTCCTCATAAAGTGGCGTCCACTTTCCTCCAAGCATAAATTCAAAAATATAAAATATTAATATCACCTTATGACAAGGCGTACCCTTCAAGTCCCCTTTTTAAAACAACTTGCAAGTTGTATCCTTAGGCCAAGGGGGGTCAATTGAAAAATATAACACTTATGCCAATACTTAGTAAATTTCAACAATTAAGGCTTGAGAGGAAGATATTGAAACAACCAATAACATGCTCAACTGAAGTGATGACTGAAGACAACCAACTGCATACTGCCACAACTATCATTTACTAAAAATAGTAAATAAAATGAAATGCTACAAAAGCCAAGCCCATGAAACCCTAATTTCCACCTCATTCCAGTCTACGGGTTCCGGAATAGACTGAAGAATGCCAATGCTGATCACTGATGAGAAGGGGACATTACAGTCCGCCCTCCTCGAAATTGCTTGTCCCCAAGCAACTGCAAAGATGGATGCAACAAAATCTGTTCACCTTCCCACGTAGCATCTTCAATAGGCAAATTCCTCCATCTAACCAAATATTCTTTGATTGTCCTTCTTCTCAAAGAACGTTCTCTAGTGTCAAGGATCTCTTCTGGAATCAACACTAAATGACCTTCCTCATCCAATGGAGGTAATTCTGATGTAGCCACCACATTGTGTCCAATTGCCTTCTTGAGGCGAGACACATGAAAAACATTATGTATTTTGCTTTCAGCTGGAAGTTCCAACTCATAAGCAACTTCACCAATCCTTTTGGTGATTTTGAAAGGACCATAAAAGCGTGGCTTCAACTTTTCTGCACCACTCTTCTTGAGAGAAGATTGTCTATATGGCTGAAGCCTCAAATAGACCATGTCCCCAACTTCAAAAGACCTTTCCACACGCTGCTGATCAGCGTATAACTTCTGCTGATTTTGAGCTTGTTGCAGATTTTCCTTAAGAGTCTTCAAGATGTCTTGGCTTTGTTGTAACATATCCAATGCTTGTGGGGCTCTACTATCACCAAACACTAGATCAACAAAGTTAGTAGCCTCATAACCATAAAGAGCCTTAAAAGGAGACATCTTAATTGACATGTGATAAGAAGAGTTGTAACAATACTCTCCTAAATGAAGCCATTTAATCCAAGCTCGCTGCTGTCCTGAAACATAGTTCCTTAGGTAGCCCTCTAACCACTTGTTAACAATTTCTGATTGCCCATCTGTTTGTGGGTGATAACTTGTGCTTGGAGTAAGCACTGTCCCACTCAATCTGAAGATCTCCTGCCAAAAAACACTTAGGAACTTGCTGTCCCTATCACTGACAATTGTTTTAGGCAACCCATGCAAACGGAACACCTCTCTAAAAAACAACTCAGCCACTTGAGCTGCTGTAAATGAAGTGGTAACAGCAAAGAAATGAGCAAATTTCGTTAGTCTATCAACCACAACAAATATACAGTCACGTCCTTGCACCTTGGGCAACCCCGTGATAAAGTCCATGGCAATACTTTCCCACTTCTGATTTGGAATAGGCAAGGGCTGAAGTAAACCAGCAGGAAAAGAGTGTTCATTTTTATTCCTTTGACAAATAGGACACTCTCTAATGTAATTCAAGACTTCATCTTTCAAACCTTTCCAAGTGAATCGTTCACGAATCTGCTTGTAAGTCTTGAAAATCCCTTGATGACCAGCAAGGGGAACATCATGAAAAGATTGTAGAATCTTTTTCTTAAGCTTAGATTCTTGTACTAAAAAGATTCTATCTTTATAATAAATTAATCCATCAACCAACTTATACCTTTCATCAACCAATTGACCTTCTAACAAGCTGGTTGCAAACTGATTTTTAACATAATCAGCAGCAATTAATTCTTTCCAATCTGCTGATAACTCACAAATTGACTGCAAATGAGGCCTTCTAGAAAGTGCATCAGCAACTATATTATTTTTTCCTTTGACATATTCAATGTCAAAGTCATATGCTTGGAGTTTACTTACCCATTTTTGCTGCCTTTCATTCAATTCCTTTTGGCGCATAAAATGTTTAAGACTGTTGTGATCAGTCTTAACAACAAATTTACTTCCCACCAAGTATTGACGGAATTTAGACAAAGCATGCATGATGGCAAGCATCTCTTTGTCATAAATAGAGTAAGTTTTTTCTGCCCCTCTCAACTTTCTGCTCTCGAAGACAATAGGATGTTTGTCTTGCATTAGGACAGCTCCAACTCCTTCTCCTGAAGCATCACATTGTAATTCAAAAGGTTTTGAGAAATCCGGAAGTGCCAATACTGGACACGAACTCATGATTTGTTTAAACTTATCAAAAACCTCTTGTGCTTGCTTAGTCCAAAGAAAAGCTCCTTTCTTTGTAAGATCTGTCAAAGGTGCAGCTTGATGAGAATAACCTTTTACAAATCTTCTATAGAATCCACATAACCCTAAAAAACCTCTCAAATGAGAAATAGTCTTAGGAGTTGGCCAATCAAGAATGGCCCTTATCTTTTCTGGATCCACTTTCACACCCTTTGAGCTGATAATGTGGCCAAGGTATAAAAGTTCTTCCATCCCAAACTCACACTTTGACTCTTTGGCGAATAGACATTCCGCCTCTAAAATGGTAAGCACTTCTTCCAAATGCTTAAGGTGCTCTTCCCATGACTTACTGAATATGAGAATATCGTCGAAGAAGATGAGCACAAACTTCCTCAACTGCTGTCTAAAAATCTTGTTCATACAAGATTGGAATGTGGCTGGAGCATTTGTCAAACCAAAAGGCATGACAAGAAATTCAAAATGCCCAAAGTGGCATCTAAATGCTGTCTTTTCTATGTCCTCCTCCCTCATTCTGATTTGGTGATAGCCCGAACGAAGATCAATCTTTGAGAAGAACATTGCCCCATGGAGCTCATCAATAAGCTCATCAATCCTAGGGATAGGATATCTATTCTTGATGGTTTTCTGATTTAATGCGCGATAGTCAACACACATACGCATTGTACCATCTTTCTTTTTGACCAGCACTACTGCTGAAGCAAATGGACTCTTGCTTGGTCTAATAAAACCACTTTCCAACAGCTCCTTGATGGCTTTTTCAATTTCATCTTTCTGCCTCTTTGGATAGCGGTAAGGTGTAGTAATGACTGGTTTTGCTCCTTCTTCTAACTCAATCACATGCTCAGAACCTCTTTCAGGAGGTCTTCCAGGAGGTAAGCTTCCAAAGACTTTACTTTTCTTTGAAAGTAAGGCTTGAATATCAGGATGATATTGCCTTTTTTCCTCAACCGGATCAGCTGGTAAAACCATACATTCAGCAGCCCATTCAACTTGATCATGGCGGATCAGCCTTTCCATCCTTTTCAAAGAAACAATTCGAGGGCCTCCATTTGACATCCCTCTTAAAACAACCTTCCTTCCATTAGACTGAAATTTCAGCTCCATGGTTTGCAAATTCAATGTGATCTCACCAAGAGATCGCAGCCATTGTATGCCCAACACAACATCAGTGTCTCCTATACCCACCACATAAAAATCATCCTTAATTTCATGATTCCCTAATTGCAAAGACAGATTAGGAATTCTCCTTGTGCAAGACATAGTGAAACCATCAGCAACCATTACTTTGAAACCATCAAAATCTTCAGTCTTTAAACATTTTCTAGCAACTAGCCCTTCATCAATAAAATTGTGAGTTGCTCCAGTATCAATTAGGGCAACTATCCTTTGTGAATTTACAACTCCATGAACCCTAAAAGATTCATTCTTTTGAAAACTAGATAGTTGTGCAAAAGCACTACTATCTCCAACCTCTTCGGACTTGTCTTCTTGAACTTCTTCATCTTCACTACTTGCTGATTCGTATTGCTGATCAGACGAATCAGATTCTGATCCATAATCAGAATAGCCCTCCATTCGAACAACTTTACCTCTTCCATAGCAACGGTGGCCTTTCACCCAAGGCTCACGACAAGTGAAGCAAACTCCATCCTTTCTAAGCTGTTCTTTGAGCTCTTCGGACAGCCTTGGTGGAAACTTTTTGGGCAGATTTGAAGATGGCTTTTTATCCTTCTTATGGCTGAATGATTTTGAGTGAAATTTAGGTCTTGGGGCTGCCAATTCCATGCTCCTAGCTTTCTTGATAGCTTCATCCAATGTTGGAGGATCAAATGCTTTGACCCAACCCTTCAATGGCTCCATTAAACCTTCAGCAAAAAGGACTACAAGTCTTCTTTCAGTAATGTTGGGCACCATTACTGACAACCTCTGAAAATCAGCCACATAACTTTCTAAAGATCCTTGCTGTTTCAACTGTGCCAATTCTCTAAACTTCAATTCCGGATCTTTGGTGTCAAATCTCTCAATCAGCTTATTTGTAAACTCTCCATAAGTGCGAATAAGGTTATGGCCAAGGGTGACCAAACCGTGAGTCCACCATTCATGAGCTATGCCATCTAAGTGCAAGGTAGCAAATTTGATAGCATCTTCTTCCGGCATAGGTCTAAGAGAGAGGTAGTTATCTAACTTTTGCACCCATGACCTGGCTGTACACTTGTTACCACCATCAAAATGTTCCATAGTGATCTTTCCCAATGCTTGGTAAAAATCATTTCTAGGGCCTGCAGGAGGACGCTGATCATTCCTACCACCATTTCTCCGACTCCTTTGATTCATGAATTGATCAAAGGTCCATGCTCCTCTCAAGTCAAGAGGTAAAGACACATACTCCATATAGGCTTGACGAGCATCATCAGCAAAGTTTGGAGTAGCCTCAACTGGTTGTTGCTCTTCCCTTGGTGTAAAAACAGGAAAGAGGGGTCTAGAGGATGACCCACTATGAATTGTAGTATGCTGACCTACAATTCCGTCTCTAGTATTCACCTCAGGACTGCCACTATTATTATTTCCATTCACTCCACTATTTTCTCCAGCTGAGTTATTTTGGGGCTAAATAATACTCTGAGCTGCTTGCTGATCCAACTTGGATAACAAACGGGACATCATATCTATCATTCCGTCAAACTTTTTCTCCACTCTATCCCTCTCTTCATTATCTCTTCTTACTGAATCTGACATTATGATAGTTGTGTGATCAACCACTTCCACTGAATTATCTGAACCTTCCACTGTTTTACCAAGGTCTCTTAGAACTTCTGAGAAGGTATCTGCCTCTGGAACGGGTGGAAACTGATGCTGATTTCTGGCCTGACTTCTAGTGTATGGCCTAGTGTCTCTGTCACTCATCAGTTAACTACTGCAATCAGCCACAGGATGGCAGGGTCTTCTGCTCTGATACCACTGAAATATGCTAACCAATTTTTTCGAAGGAAAATCACAAAATAACCAGCAATGGATGATTGGATTAGCGTTAGCCTCAAATACAAATCTGAACTTGAATGGAAGATACTGAACTTAAACTGAAGAAACTGAACTTGAATAGAAGAACTACTCAACGTCAAGAATGTGCACTCAAGATCCCACTGAGGGCGAGGTGCTAACATATGACGGAGTTTAAGAAATTGAAATTATGAACTAATTAGGCGGATAACCAGCCATGAGAGAACAATTCCACGCTACCACCAAACAGTGGGGGGAAAAGATTACAAATAAAGCAATTCATCCGCTGCGGCGGGCATCCACAATGCTGTGGGGATTCACCACTATGAGTGGGTATGAGATATTACAATTAAATTAACCTCACTGGCGGTAAACCATCCAGGGGACTTATGTGAGAAGAAACAGAAAGAAATTGCAGCAAATTAAACTGGAACAGTACTACTGTTTACAGTTTGTACAATGTGGAATAAGCTGCAAATTACATAGGAAATATAGAATTCTTCATACACAAGATTAAGAGATGATTTTCAATGATATTTTAACCCTCTAACAGCTGCTAATAAATCAGAAATCAGAACTTCAACAATCTGATGTAAAAACAGTAAACTGGAAATTACAATCTGCAACTGTGAGAATCAAGTAAATTATCATAACTCACTCAAATCTCCTCCGAATGGCGTGAAACGAGTTGCAAATGCACCTAACAAGTCTGGCGCCCAAGTTAGAATCCAGAAACAGCAATCAAAGTCTCCACTTTATTTGGCATGAATCCCAAGACATCATTAAATGGTACAGCCCTTGAGGAAAATCGATTTTGCAATATAAAATTGAATACTTGGAAATAAATTCCCAAATTTTGTGAAAGGTGGCACCTTCAGTTGACTAATGCATGGCCAAAGTACCCAGAACAGAATAAAATTCGCTTGAGAAGTTATGAACAAAACTCAGCTTCAGCTGTGTAAAAACTAGGAACTTCAAAACTGTAGAATTCACCAAAATTATCAACCTTTATTGCTCAATCTGCTAGTCTGTTGTGAGAAGCAGCAATGTTCCAACTAGGTGTTATATTTCAAACACGAAATTGGGAAGGGGCTAGGAGGTAGCATCCTCGAAGCAATAGCAAAATGTCCATAGTCATTTTGACAGCATAACAGTAAGGTAATTGATGGATACCAAATGCTGGAGTCATGTCTTCATTTTATAAGAATTGAGAAACTCTTCAACTTCCTCAATGGTACGCCAAAAGACAACTATTTGAATTCTCCTTATTTTCAAATTTCATAAAATAATATTCCTCATAAAGTGGCGTCCACTTTCCTCCAAGCAATAAATTCAAAAATATAAAATATTAATATCACCTTATGACAAGGCGTACCCTTCAAGTCCCCTTTTTAAAACAACTTGCAAGTTGTATCCTTAGGCCAAGGGGTGGTCAATTGAAAAATATAACACTTATGCCAATACTTAGTAAATTTCAACAATTAAGGCTTGAGAGGAAGATATTGAAACAACCAATAACATGCTCAACTGAAGTGATGACTGAAGACAACCAACTGCATACTGCCACAACCATCATTTACTAAAAATAGTAAATAAAATGAAATGCTACAAAAGCCAAGCCCATGAAACCCTAATTTCCACCTCATTCCAGTCTACGAGTTCCGGAATAGACTGAAGAATGCCAATGCTGATCACTGATGAGAAGGGGACATTACACAGCACATTCTCGGACTGTCTATAAGACCAAGGAGGAAGCTAAGCATTTGTATGACAGTCAGCCAAATTTATGCACCACAAATGTTAACAAGGCATGGCTGAATAAACCTAAATCATCAATAAAGAAGATGCCTAAAAGGCCACGTCGAACAGACTTTAAAGAGGAATATGGGGACATCATTTTGATGCTGAATAGAATAGCTGGCAACCCTCAAGGTGCATTTTTCGAGAGTTGGATGTACTACTTCATAGATGAAATCACTTTTGGCGTAAAAATGTTCAATTGGTCTTGAATGATAAGTAACAATCTTCACGAGCAGTTGGTCAATTTGGAGGAGACTAAGTCTTTTCACATGAGCTCGTATATTGTCTACTTATTGGCCACGTCATATAAATATCCAGGACTAGTTTGCAAGGGCAAAGTTGGCAGCGGAGAAAACAAACTCAGACCTTATGATTGCTACCCACAACTCCAGCTAAAGGAGAAGTCTCATTTCGGGCGGGTGCACGATGCCTTCTTAATGCATATTACCAAAATACTTCAAGGAGGAGTGCATCAGAGGCCAAGTCATAAGGCGAAAAGTTTGATCAGTAAATACGGATCCTGGTTCATCCAGTTTCCAAAATTTACATATGTCAGGATCCAGGGATTTACTGGAAATCCCTATAAATTGCCCGTTTATCCGACAAATCAGATGATTCTGCTCGAAATCTTGAGGCAGCTAGAAGAATATCAAAACATCTAGAGGCCGACCAAGAAGGCATCTATTACATTCCCATTTTTCATCAGGAATATGTTAGAATCATGTCCGTCAGCGCAGGCAGCTTAGAGCGCCAGGTTGGAAATCCAGTGGTACCCGTTCATAGCCTACAAGTCTAGGGCCAATTTTGACTCACATCATCACATTCGGACAGTGGATGGGAGAAGGTACAAGCACAAGGTGGAACTGGAGAACTTCTGGGCAAACGCTGCTGATGAATATGAGGTTAGAAGGAGATTATGGTCCAGAATGCCAGTTGACTTCATGAGGGTAATTGAACTTTGTCGGGTACCTGATCAATTGCAGGATGATGGGAATTATATCCAGCCATGCTTCGAAGAGAGCCGACCTCTTCCTCCCGTAAAGTGGTTAGAGCCCGAGCACTTAGACTTGGCAACCTTGATGAGACCAGTGACCAAATACTCTCAATGGTGGGTTGACCATCATGTCCAAGAGATGAGACAAAAAAGAATAACGCTCACGTATGATTTACTGAGCGAGACAGAATCGTATTCCCCCAATGTTGGCGCATCCCATCAGGATTTGGTTGAGATAGGAGAGAAAAGGAAGGAAGTAGTTCCAAGTGTAGAACCAGTTCAGAAAAGACAGAAGGGAGAACCATCTCGTTCTGCAACGTCCCGGAATATTGACGAGCTGGTGGCCACCATTGATGAATCCTTGGTTGAAATGATCGTACCTCCTACAATTCAAGAAGAGAACAATGAGCCTATTTAGCCGGATGATGAGGAGCCGTCATCACCTACGGGCACGGAAATACTAGATTAAGATAATGAGATGGAAGTCTGACATAATGAATTCAAAGAGGGAATGATTTCCGCTCTTAGAGAAGTAGTGGATGTTCCAAATGAGGAGGATGTTCAGGTAGAAGATGGAATCGAGCAACCTACCATCCTGGATTGGATAATAGAAAGAATGAAAATTCAGGCACCAAAGGAAGCCCAAGAGGAAGATGATACTGCAGATTTCTTGGCAAGGTTGGAACAGGTTGCAATTAAGAAGCTGGCCAAGAAATTTTCCATTATTCAGCGAGACGAGGCAGACAGTTGTTCCATACACATCGCAGTACTGACAGTGAACAAGCCATAGGATGAGATCACTCCTCAAGAGTACGCCATAACCACCATAGATCTTGGCCCCACCATAAAAGGTCAGGAAGTGGAGGAACTAGATAATTTTGTCTGAACTATCAAGGCGAGACTGGAAAAAGAAGTGGTGAAAAAGGAGTATAAAAGGGAAGTTGAACGCCTGAAGGAGTACATATGGCATCTGACCTAGCCACTTAATCAGGGTGATGCGGTAGCTCCTCCTCTCCTTAATCCCTCATAGGAAATAGCCAAGGATGTAGAGCAGGGGATGGTCACAACCAAGGAGGCTCGGGAGTGGATGTTAAACGAAAGCACTGAAGCAGCCTCGTTCATGGAGAAACTGGCACTTGCCTATGGGCAGACCTCTTCTTTTCTTTCTAGACTTGTTGATATGGCCGAGACATGGGAATGTATTCCAGACATGCAGGAGAGGCTTATTCCAAGCCTTAGGGTCCTGAAAGGCCTCCCAAGAGAAGAGTTGGTTGAAAGAACGGTGATTGCTGCAGGAGCAGCATATGATTTTCACCATTGGTTTTGGGCAGTGACTATACAGAGAGAGGTTTTGGAGAAGGCGAAAGCAGATGGGCTCAGAATTGAAGAGCAAGTCAAAGAAATTCGGGAGAAAATTTATATGACAGCTGTAGAGGTGTTTGACCATGAGATTGTCCGAGAAAATGACATGCAGCTAGAGAGGTTAAAACATAAGGTTCAGGAGGTTTTTTTCTCGGCTACTGGACCAATTCTGAGATGGGACTTCGTGAAAGTGGCGAGTCTTTTGACCATCCGGAATTATTTTGTGAAGCAGGAGGTGGATTGGGCAAGCACATTCGCCAAGTGTGCTGAGAACTTGGATGGATTAGAATTCTGGATTAGCATGCTGCCGCCTGTCACAATGGAGGAGGTTATCACAGTCATGTCCAGGTTCATCGAGTGCAATGCTGACCAAGCAGATAGGGACGCCTCTCCTTGATGATAGCTCCAACTGCCACTTCACTGCCTGTTACTGATTGTTTACTGATTGATAACTCATGTTATTTTGGGCAACCCTAATTAGGGTTGAGTTGTAATAATCTTGGCCGTCGATATTGTTTTAATCTCGGCCCTTCATTTGATTTTTGAAACTCTATTTAAACTGGTGATCTCTCACTTTCATTTGTGTGGAGACAGTATATGAAATTGTTGCATTGAGACTACTTCCGATAATAAAAGCTCTTATGCATGATTTCCTTTCAATAACTTTTATTGTCAAGTAGTAAGCAAGGTTGCATATCTTCTTCTACCATAGATTAGAGTTAGCATTAAGTTAAGTAGAATTTGTTTTAAATATTGGTTAAGTGAATGAGAGATTGATCTTACAGATTCAATGGTGAAGTATTGCTCATACTTTCTTCGAATGGATGATTTGCATTCGATGCGTAAAGTTAACCTGAGCTTATAATTGTGGAAGCTTAACTTCAGTCTCATTCGAGGCTTGAAAATCATTATCACACCCCTTGAAAATTGCACCCACTTTGCGTAAGTTGTCCTAGGGAGGCGAAACAAAGTGCAGTTATCCCTTTCACCAGATCTTTACTATCTCTTAAATTCTTAGGCATAGAATAGATCCCCTAAACCCTTATCCTTTTGCTTTTTTTTTTGAGATCCAAATTGAAGTCCTAATTGAAGAGAGCCTTTAATGATAAATCTGCCTAAGTCCCGAGCTTGTGAAAATTTCTTTAACGTAAGTCCCCTTGTTTATTACCAGCAAATCACTACGCCCATTGAGCTTATCCACACGTCAAGGCCTGACAAAAGAAACCTTGGAATCGCCATATGATCTTCTCGCAATCTTAGCATACGCGGTGGTTTTTCAAGAGAGGATAGAGTGTCTTTGGACATTTTATTCTATATGTTCGGTGGATGATAAAACGTACACCAACACAACTTAAGAACACTCTAGCTAAGATATCATTATGGGACCTTATTCAAGCCTCCCCTCATTATCATAACATCATTCAAAGTTCCTTACAACATGTTCCTACCCCTCCTAATGTGCAATCAAATGAAGTAGCAGCCCAAATTGAAGCTATAAATTTGGCCAACTTAGACATTACTTTCCATCAAGATGAGCTACCTTCGATAGAAGGGAAAAAACAAAATGAAGATTTCATGATAATAGCTCAACATAATAGGATAGGGATAAAGTGAACCCTTGTTGACAATGGATCAACCCTTAATGTATGTAGTGTAACTCTTTTGGATAAGCTTGGCATGGATAAATCAAGAATTGAACCTGATTCCTTATCAATTTGAGGATTTGATAATGTAGAAAAACTATCGCTTGGTGTGATCACTTTTCCTATTACAGTTGAAAAGGCCACATTACAAACCTCGATCCATGTTATGCCTAATGATCTTTCATACAACCTCCTTTTAGGAAGACCATGGATTCATGAGATGCATGTGGTGCCTTCAACTCTTCATTGTATAATGAAATATGTCTACAACAACAAAGTGTACACATTCGAAGCTAATCCTAAGCCTTATTGTGTTTTACAACTTGAGAAAGACAAGGAATGTCCTTTAAAAATGTTGAAAGTAACTACACAAGTAGAACCCATGCAAGAAGAACAAAAAGATAAGTGCCCTAAAACCTTCACAATTTTATCGGTGGATGATTTGGGATCATTGGATTTTACACCTACATTCATGGGAGAATACAAGATCATAAACAAAAGAGCCTGAAAAGGGGAAAGAAAAAGTGGTAATGTCAACACAAAATTCAGAAGACCCTTCGAAAGCATCAACTTCACCCCACTTTAGAAGAAGCAAATTACATGAAAAACTTTGATGAAGTTGATTATGAGCAACCACAGAATCTAAAAGAAATGAAGAAGCATTATGGAAAAGGTTATGAACTTATGAAACAACTTGGTTATAGTGGAAAAGGATGTGGTGCTAGAGAACAAGGTATTTGTGTTCCTATAGAGCCTAACATACAAGAAACAACTAATGGTCTTGGTTATTGTCCCTCGAAAGAAAAAAAAAGCCTTCACTCAATACAAACACTATTACAAAATATTCTTCTAAGCCAGCATTAATATTAGTGCATCTTGAATCGATCGAAACTAGTGGTCTTGGTTATTGTCCTTGAAAAGAAATGAAAGAAACAAAGAATTTTTCGATTAACATTAATGTCATCACACAAAGAAATCTTAGGACATGTCTTAGTAATGATTGGAGCTCATTAGATTTTACACCTTCCTTTAAAGAAGAGTACAAAATCTTGCCATCTAAAGAGCCTTGTGTAAGTATGATATTTTGTACTAAGAAAGAGATATCTTTGTTGCAAAACAAAGGAATATCATCCTCTATTGATCAAGAGAGTATCAAATTCTCAAGCTTATCAAGTTTTTGACAATCTCTTGTATGAAGTAGGTTCTAGTAAGGTTTATGTAAATCCTCTTTTTGAAAATGACAAAGAAATTGCTTCAGAGATTACTGAAGAAGGGGATTTGAGTTTGTCTTCCAGCATTGGAGAGTTAATACGTGAGTTGCACGAAGTTGAATCTACTGCTGCTCCTAGTGCAACCATTCAGCAAAAATTGGCAACTCTTGAAACACAAAGAAATGAAGGCATTCTTATTGTTCATCAACAAAGAGTTGATGGGTTTGTTGATGAAGGTTTAATTTATTTTTTGATGAGGATGCTTGTGAGACTCATATCAGATTTTAGTTCATCACCATCTTCTCTTAGAGTGATAGATTTCAGAATTGTATTTGATGAAGGATTCATGGAATCTTTCCGGCAAGTCATATCACAAGATTCTAGATTTGATTTCTTCAATGAACAAAGGTTGGTTGAATACTTCTTGGAATTTCAAGAAGTGGCATTGCAGATGGAACGAGTGAATCAAAGGATTCGTGTGAGAGCAATTATCAGTTTGAGAAGTGGTTCTTCATGGTTGTTAGTTTGGGATCCTGGCATTACTTGGGAAGAAGGTAATTTCAAAATAGATAGACCAGCATATAATATTCAGAGTGTAGTTGTGACCATTTGCTTATGTGTTGGAAAATGTCTTCAATTGAAAATCAGTGTTTGGGATCTCAAGCATTTTCTTTTGAAGAATGGAATGCATAAAAAGAAGGTTGGATGGAGAGATGAGTGTCAAAAATTCTATTTTATGTTTGCTGCTCCCTTCTTTCTATGTCATTGCCTCTTTATTTCTGATCATACATTGGTGTTCTGGGAAGAAAATATGATCAGAAGTTGGTTTGTGGTGGCATGGGGTCTCTTGCTAAAGGTGCCACCAGTGTGGTTCATGAGCAGTTATGCTCATTTTGATAAAAAATTCTTGTGTTGCAGCTGTTGTTTGTCTTCTTGGATGCTGATTTTCCAAAAATCAGATCTCAAGATGATTATTTCAGACCTCTTAGGAAGCTGGTTATTTCATTTCCAGGCCTCTCCACCTCCTATTTGGATTGAATTTCTGTCACAAATGAGCAAGGGAATGTTTCAGTATGGTCAAAGTTCAAGTATGGGTTGTTCATTGATGGTTGACAATGAATTTTGTGGTACCAAGTCATTAATTACTTTTTGGGACAGCGAGTTATTAGCTGATTTGATTTGTCAAATTGAGACTCTTGATGTGAGACATGTGAATATTTCTTGGAGTTCTTTCAATGAAATCAGTTTGCTTCAAAGGAAGCATTGTGCATCCTCTTGGATAGGGATGGAGTGTGGAGCTTTGCTCTTGGTTTGGCATTGGTTTAGAAGCATGTTTGAAAATATTTTTGTTGCTGATCAGAATTATGACAACAAGATTTGGAGGTCCTACAGACTGATATGGGACCCGGGCACTAACATGTTTGGTGCATTGTCTTTTGTGGATTGTGACATGTTGATCCACTTTGAGTATTCAATTGTTTTAATCAGAGTAGCACAACGGATTAGAGGAACGGTGTTCCTGAGAAAGATTTGGAATCCTGGTATCACTTGGGTTTTCTATTCCACAGTTGAAGATGATGAAGCCAATGATGGTCTTCTAGAATTTATTCCCATGATGTTTCAGTTTAATTTTAATCTAGTGATTTCTTGTGTTGGCATCCAGCAGTGCAGTGCTTACATCAGTTGGTGCTATCCTTCTCCTAGGATGATTTGGGACCCTGGGATCCTATTTGGCATGGTAAAGATCAAATTGTTTCTTTGGAGTGTGATGGCATTGCTTGAGGACAAGCAATTTTGGGAAGGGCGGACTGTAATGTCCCCATTTTGGCCCTACACTCTTCATTTGGATTTAGCCTATTTCCAGAAATCCGTAGGCTAAGCTGAGGTGGAAAATTAGGGTTTCCTCTTTCAGATACTGCTCAGTTGGCGTTCTGAGGTTGTTGTGCAAACTTACTATTTATAGCAGTTCACTATTTTTTAGCAAGTCTATCTTTTGGCAGTATCTGTCTAGCAGCAGTTCAATCCTTTGCAATTCAATGTTCAGTTTGGCTTTCTGTTGTTTTGATGTGAACTTACTATTTATAGCAGTTGGCTATTTTTAGTAAGTCTAATTTTGGCAGTAGCATCATCAGCAATTCAGCTCAAGTCATTTTGCTATCCTTCAATTTCAGTTTGGCTTTGGTTATCTCCATGGATTAAGTTTTATACTTAGTCATTTTTATGTTTCTCAGTTGTACCCCCACGCCTAGGAATGATCACTTCATGTTATTTTTAAAAGGGGGTCATTAAGGGGTCAATGGCGCATTTAATGAATTATTAAATGCTTTATTGTTGCAAAGTGAAGTTGGATGCCTAAAAGAGGTTGATTAATATTTTATTATTTTAAAAAGTGAAATGCTTAAAGTGGCATTTCTTTTTGGAAGTTGAAGTGATTCAACTTCTTGGAATTTGAAGAGTCTCTTGTTGCTTCATTTGCCAATTGAAGCTTATATATTGCTGCTGTTTGAAGAGCTGATTATCTTTGGAAATATTGTAAAGTTATGTTGCTGGTTTGAAATCCAGAATCCGGCTAAGGGAAAGCTTAGAAATTTGTCTACATTCTTCGGGCCTGAAACTATGGTTCCCTAGATGGTGGAATGAGAGTGTGCTTCATTCAGAAGTGCACATTGAGCTTCATTGTTGGAGAATTTGAAGTGTTTTTCAGTTTTTGAGCTTGCGGGTTCATTCATGGCTGAAGGTGATTTTCGTTAACAGCTCTTTGTATGATTTTAATATGCTTCTGGGTATTGAAGATATGGATTCCTAGCACATGGGCGCCCCTTCCCATAGAAGATCAGAATTTATTTCAAAGTATTTAATTTTATTCTTGCAAAATCGCCCTTGCTAAGGGCCGTACCATGTTGGGAACATTGAGAATTGTGCAAGTAAATTAATGGTTGCTTTTTGAAGTTGTTTCATCATCATGACATGGGCGCCTATCCTCCAGAGGTTCATTGCAATTGATTTCACTCAATTTGGAGGTAAATTGATAAAGTTATGTGCATTTCATTGATGTACAGTTTGCTGGTCTAATTTTCTGTATTCTCTATTTCTGATCAGACTTGTTAGTTTTTGATATAATGCTGGTTTGAGCTTCATTTCTATATCATTATTGTATTGTAAGAGTTAGAGGAAGTGTTACTCTAACCATTGATTGATTTGGAAGCATATCTTTCTTATTTGCAGCTGTTTAATTCATTGTAAAGCTGATTAGTAGTACTAACAGCTATTTATTTTATTTGCTGCAATTAGTTTAAATTTCATACTCCCACGATTGAGTGGTTGAGTTTAAATAATCATCTTTCTTAATTGTAAGTTTCCCCCCACTAAATAAGTGGTTGTGTGGATTGTATTCCCCCCACGTTAATAAGTGGAAGTGAGGATTTAAATGGCTGGCTTTGCCTTTAATAATGTAATAATCTCACCCACTGAATAAGTGGAGTATCCCCACTGCCTGTGGATGCCTGCATCAGTAGATGAATTGTAATTTCAGTTCAGTTTACTCCTAATGATCCTCTGACCATATGCTATCACCTCGCCCACATTGGGATCTTGGTGAACATTCTTGGTTAGAGTTACTTCCATGCTGATTTGCTTTTGGAGCTAATGCTAATTAGTGACTTATTGCTGGTTTGTGTATTGTATTTTGAGAAAAAAAATTAAGGGGAATATTTCAAAATAAATTTTACTACAAGAGTTCATTTTGTGCATATCATAAAGTTCATGGTCATTCTACTAATAAATGTAAGGCTTTGAGTAATAAAATTCAACATCTTAAGGATTGTGGTGCTCTTCCTTGTGTTGAAGCACCTAGATTCCTCTAATTAATACTGATTTTCAAGTTTCTAATCAATCATCTCGGCTCATCCTTGTCTTACACTAAGTGGGGGCAAGGGGTTAGGTAGCCTTGTCCTCATATGGCACTTGTCATTGTCTCTTTTGGCTAGTTGACTGCCTTCCATGTATATATAAGAGCAAGCTTGGGATGTGGACTACATGCCTTAAGTTGGATCGCATGTGACATACTAAGTTCTATTTAGTTTTTTTATTTTGGGGGCAACCCCTTATCCATGATGTAGTTTTATTCAGGAACATATGACTTGGCATAGGGCTTTCTGAATAAGCTCTCATGTCTTCTTCATTGGCTACTTTAAAGAAGATTTCTCATAGAAATGGTGTTAGCAATTGCTTTAAAGTGGGGGCATACATTGACATTATCTTTCGACATTTTTCATTGTGCGATTTTCTTTCTTCTTAAGAAGCGTCCTTTTCTTGGTGGTGTCATTGGGTTTGATGTCCTCCGAGAGTGTGATATTTCTTTGATTTGTCCTCTCTTGGAGACATTAGGCACGATGTTCCCTAAGAAGATACCTTACACAAATTAAGCAAAGATCCCTTTGAATAATCCTTTACATGCATAAATGTTCATAAGCGCTTAACGCAACTTGTTAGGCCTTGTGAAGCTCGAAGTTTCATTTTATGGCACCCTATTGAAGTTATCAAAGTGATAGCTTTGGTATGGTTAGTATGATGAGAATCCTAAATGTGGGCATGACTTTCTTATTGTATGGTGAGAAGTCGATACAGAGGCATGACTTTCTCACTAAGCCACCCTTTTTGGATACTCACCCAGTAGATAGCCTAAAGTTTTGTTGCCTTAGAGTGAGCGTGTGTTTTAGAAAAACAACTTTGACCTGGTCCACATCATGTTGGACAGACTGTCGAGGCTTGATCCACCCTCTTGCCATAGGATCTTGATCCTGGGGCTTGTGCAACCCTCTTGATTGTTGTCATCCTATCTCACTAGAGTTGGTAGACTTGGACCCCTCTTGATGCGAATTTTTCTACTTTAGTGTGAATTTTATGCAAGGTCACCCTCTCACTAAAGTGGGGGCTAAATGTAGTGACAAAAAATGTATCCCTTTTACTCACTTAATTTTGGAATTATTAAAATGAGCTAAGTAATGCCTTAATTTTGTGTTGTAATATGTTTTACATATTCACATTAAGTTTTGGGCCCTTTTCATTAAAATTTGGCTTCTTTATGCTCTAATTGGTCTTATTTTACATCCACAAGTCTAATTAAATGCATTTTTCCGAGGGTAATCCCAACATTTAACAAATGTACAATCATAATTCAAGGTTTTTGGTTGTTTTCCAGATCTAGGGATCTTGGACTCATATGCCACCTTGGGCGTATAAGTCCCACCTAGGTCTTGGGACCTGATCTCAAATTGCAAACTCAACAAGGCACTTCTTGGAGTTTGTGTCCCGTGTTTAAGACATTGGGACTCATAAGCCCCAACTGGCGTATGAGTCCCGCTTTAACTAGGACCTATTTTAAATCAAATTCTTGATGGGATTTTATTATCCTAGATTTGATGTTGGTTTGCAATGTTGTAATTTCGATAAATTTGGCATAAACAAGTTTAAATACAAGCTTATTTCACATAATTTCTCCTAACTAGCTAGAATTTCATAAGCAATCAAGAGTACTTTCACAAGAGAATTCAAGAGCATTTCTAAGGCATTCAAGGGCAGATTTATAGAAAATTATTGCAGCAATCAAGATCCATTATCATGTCAAAGGATTGATGCATCAGGCATGTGGTTTTGAGCTAATATTGTGATGTATTGTTCAAGATCAATTCAAGTATTCAAAGGAATTATCCGTCACCAAGAATCATGATCAAGATCTACATCTATTGAGGCCACTTCATGCTTAGTTATAGATCTACAAAGTGTCAAAAAAAGTTCTATTGTTTCATCTTATGTTTCATGTTTCATTTCATTCATGCTTCATTTCTCATTAAGGTTTCATTACCAAAACGGGGTTTGACCAAGGCAAACCCACATTTCTTCCCTCTCTTTGTATGTTGTAGGTTTATAGGTTGAAGAAAAATTGGATTTGAAGCCTTCAAAAGCACCAAAGTTGCAAGATTGAACAAGACAGAATTCAGACTTTTCGGACTTGGAGATCGAACAAGACAAAAGCTACAGAAGACCACTCAAGGCTATAGAAGTTTCATTCAAACCCTAATACTTGGATTAAATCACCACCTTGGGTGTATGAGTCCCACTATACCACTTTTCACTAGATTTCTGTAGATCCTGGTTTGTTAGCAGCAGATTCTAGATTCAGCCCAAAAACCCTAATTGGGACTAAATCACCCAGTCTAGCGTATGAGTCCTAGTGCACATCAAAATTCATAATTTCGGAGTTGCAAACCTTGTTTTGGACATCTTCAATCTTTGCGGTGATTCTCTGTTCCTCCTCAATTTATTATTCTAATTTTAAGTTTCATATTTTAGGTCACATAGCTAGTTTTGCATATTGCTTTCATTTCCTTCTTTCTAAGCATTCGCTTAGTGGTGAACCCCTTTTTTTAATCATACCTAAGGAAACCCACACACCCTTGTCCTTGTTGTTGTCTGTGTTCTTTCCCCAAATTAAGTCACTTGGTTGAGGGATCTTGGTTTCCTAATGAACTAAGAGTGAAAGAGGTCCTCCTTAGTTGCATCTCCTAAAAGGTGGAACCCTATTTCCTTTGGTTCAGATAGGAATATGGCATATTTCGAAGGCTTGGTGGAAGGACCTTTATATGACACTATATATAGATAGCCACCATGGAGGCAGAACAAAAGTGCATATGCGTTATAAAAAAATCCACCACAAGACTACATGGGAGATAATAGACAATTCAATTATAGAGGAGGAGGACATAGTAGAAATGACTGCTAGAGGAGTAATGCACCATGTTACAATTGCAAAAAAATAGGTCATTATGCAATAGATTGTTGGTCAAAAAAGAGAAGAAAATTCTATTTTATGGAGATGATTCCCATGATATATTCCAATGTGACAAGGCACAATAGTATTACCAAAATACAACATGTTCTAGAGTTTATGACCTACAAGAAAACAAGGGACCAAGAATGATAAGAATAATATTGCAAGTAGTGAAAAGTTGCCAAATAGTAGATAACTAGTCCTCAAATGTGTATCAAATGAAGATTATTTTTAAGAAGAACAACTACCACAGATAAGAAAAAAGAAGAAATATAGAATAAAGAAAGACAAAGCTACAGTACTAATTAGACAGGGAATAGACACCAAAGGAGTAAGGTGGTGGCACATGGCACAATGTTATTTGTTGATTGCACATCGTCGTTGTGAGCCAACAAAATCATTGGCCAAATGATTTCAAACATGAAGTCGATGGTTGGAAGATGATTTCCTGGCTTGAACGAATAGAATTGAATTCACGGATAATAAGGTAACTACTTGCAGGATCTCGTTGCTTATTGGACAACAATGACGGTACTAAGGCAACACAAGGGAAGAGTGATGAAGATATAATCTGATCCAAGAGGGGAAGTAGGGCAGCGAGAAGAGAGCTAGAAACTAGCGAGAAAGGGAAGCAAGGAGAAGGAATGTCGATTAATTACTAGTGAAGGTAGATTTGAGACTGAATGCTCAAATCTACAATTTTAGTAGATGACTGTAATAAGATAGCTCATATAATAAGGCCAAATGTTGTAATTTCTATTTCATTCTAGAGATAATGAAATAGCTCATTTTCTTCCTACATTTCCGTTGTGTTGTGCTGTGTTGTGGCTGTGAGATCATGTCTATATGGGGAATACCCTTCATCAATTACTGACCCTATGGTCAAATATGCCATGATGGGCATAGCATATAATGTATACTTCACCAATAGAGATAATTCTTCCACTACAACCACCATCTGCATGACATACCAAATGGTCCAAGATGACAAAGATATACACCTATGTGAGGTCCTATGGCAAGAACTAATAGACAACATATAATGCACCAAGTAGTATCATTATCAATTTAGGTATGGGACTCTATTGATATGCTCAAATTTCTACTTTATGAATCAACTACTAGGGTTTGTAGGAAAAATATGGGATTCAACTTGGCCACCAATGGCCCAAATCTAAGACCATTTTAAACACTTTCACGATGCCACTTCATTCACCGCGACCTACTGGGGGTTCTTCAAATCACTCCAACAAATTTTGTAGGATAGGGAACGCATCTCCTATGAGGTGGTATATCAATATATAAAATATATAATCTTCCAAGTAGATAAAGACTACACCTTTATGGAAGCTATTGAGTTGAGAACCTCATGGATACCCCAATTTCCATATGAAGTATCTAATATTGAAATCCACAACTATGCCTCTACTCTCACCAGCCTTCCAAAATATCCCCAAGTTGAGAAATTTATAACTTACCAAGAATATATGGATAACCTAGCTAAGAAAAAGGCCGAGAACATTTTTATAAGAATAAGGAGAAGCTACATAAGAAATGGGGCATGCCCAAGCAAGAACCAAAGGAACAAAACACTCCCTAGAGGTCTAAAAGACTCCTCTTGAGCACTCCACTAGCAGGCCCTTCCCAAATTTAGCCTAGCTGGTCAAGTAAGAGGAGGCTCACAAACACTCCTCCTAGAAAGGAACCGATAGAAGAAGCTATAGAAGCTCTCCTACAAATGATGTAGAGAAGATGACAAAGTTTAGAAAGGAGAAGGTATAGAGAGTAGTCTCTCCCAAAGCGGTGGATATTGTTAGAGTAATAAGTTATTATGCTTAATTAATTACATCACATTGATTAATTAATTAAGTCACTTATTCCTCTTTATTACATAAGCTAAACTTAGGCACATTAATTATTAATTATTAAGTGTGCACACTAGGGTTTCATTTAGGGTTTCTTGATCTCCTTCATAAGGATTGATCACCTTTGTAATAATTGATTCTCTTAATGCATTATTACTGAGAGGTTTTACAAAACATCTTCTTTGGTTCTGCATGTCTTTTGCATGTGACAGGTATTCATTTGCATGCAGGTGATCTTGGATTCTAACATGGTATCAGAGCTCCAGACCTGCAGCTGCTTGTTCGTGATTTGAAGATATGGCCTCTTTGTGAGTTTCGGGTGCAAGGGTTTCCACAGGCATCTTTTCTGCAAGATCTGGGGGTAGCCTATTTTTTGGCTCACTTTGGGCTCAAATGGACACCGCCATTGCGTTCGTAGCGGCTAAAAACCCTAGAAACGCCTGTCGTTTCGTCGATTTCTGAGAAGTTGACTTGGGAGGCAAAAAAAATTTCTCTGGGGGGGCGTACGGCCTCCCCAGCACGCGTTACGAGGCACGAAAAACAAGTTTTTTGGCTTCTGTGTCGGCGCCTCCCATATAAGATCCGCCGCGGGCGGCCGGCGCCACCCGCGACCACTCGGATGGCGCCACTTCCTCGCCGCCGCTCACAGCCCCGCAGCCCTTTTCGGCTCCACAGGTCATATGGACGGCGTGGCCTTACCTCAAGCTCCAGCTCGCTCCAACCCCTGGACGCCCACAAGACCGGGGCCAAAAAAATTTTCATTTCTGCAGGGGGGCCAATTTTTGCAGCGACGGCCATACGACCGTCAAATTTATGCTCGCGTTCTGCTGACGTCATAATGACGTCATCCGTACGGTCGGCCCTCTTTGCCCCCTCCTAACCCTAGTTTTCCCTAAAAGAGCAACTTTTTTCTTTTGGCCATAACTTGGGCATACGGTATCGAAATCAGGCAAACGAGATATCGCCGGAAAGCTGGTTCCAAGCACTTTCATTTGGTACAGTTTATTTTACAGTATTTTTCTGTTTTACTGCATTTATTGCTGTTTGAAGTCAGATGTACATTTTATGCTTCCGAGCTCATAACTTTTTGCCACGATCTCCGTTTTTCGCCTCGTTTGAAGCATCGGAAAGGTATTGAAGAGCTCTAGGTTGCTGTCCATGTACTTTTTCTGTATCTGTCCTAGGTTTATCAGTTAGTCCAGATTTGGCCCAATGGGTTGTTTGGCGATTACTTGGATGTTTTGGCAATTGGGAGAGTGCATCTTGCATCTTTGCACTTCGTTTTCAGTAATACATCATTCAATAATTGCTTGCTACTTCATAGATTCTAGAGTTGTTCTAGTTTGGAGTTTTCGAGTGTTCCGTGGCATCGGGTCTTCTGTTGCTTTATCATGATTCCTTGAGTCAATCAGTGACTCTCATCCGGTTTCAGTAGTATACAGAAGAATATTTCCTTGGTTGTCTATATCAAGTTCCAGTGTTACTCTACAGAGTTCTTCCAGTGCTTCTTTGCAGCATGTTATCTCATTGTAAGGGGGGTTTTGTCCCACTGGGTTTTTCCTTCTCTTACTCATTCTTACATTTGTAAATGGGTACCTGATCAGGCCTTGTTGCCGGGACCCATCTTTGCTTTCATACATCTTATTCTAGTGTTTTAGCTTCTTCCTAAGTTCATCTTAAGGGGGGGTGTTAGAGTAATAAGTTATTATGCTTAATTAATTACATCACATTGATTAATTAATTAAGTCACTTATTCCTCTTTATTACATAAGCTAAACTTAGGCACATTAATTATTAATTATTAAGTGTGCACACTAGGGTTTCATTTAGGGTTTCTTGATCTCCTTCATAAGGATTGATCACCTTTGTAATAATTGATTCTCTTAATGCATTATTACTGAGAGGTTTTACAGAACATCTTCTTTGGTTCTGCATGTCTTTTGCATGTGACAGGTATTCGTTTGCATGCAGGTGATCTTGGATTCTAACAGATATAGAGGAAGATGAGCAAATAATCCCAGAGGATACATCCATTCTGGAGACCACAAATATTTAGGAAGTCTCCCCATTAGTAGATGAGGATCAACTTTACAGTAGATTGTTCTGCAAGGAGGTGATTGATATGACACTCCAGAAGTAGCCAAACATGGTTGTAGATAACTAATAGAAAACAGAAAGGGTAATTATAAGGTATATGATAGCATCTAACACAACCTTATAAGACTTGATTGACCACTTTTTGGACCCCCCAACTACCACATTGAAGAAGAGAAGAGAGCAAGCAACAAGTGGTATCCTAAAGATACTGGATTATGGATTATGGTATCCTAAAGATACTGATTTTACATTTAGTGCTTATACAAATACAAATTGGGCCGGAAGTATAGATGACAGAAAGAGTACTTGAGTGGTGGTGCATTCTTTATTGGATGTAGATTGGTGGCATGGTTGAATAAGAAGCAAGATTCAGTCTCTTTGTCTACTGTTGAAGCTGAGTATATTGATGCTACATCTTGTTGTACACAAGTTTTATGGATGAAACAAACATTGAGGGATATCACAGTGCTATATGATGATCCTATTTCTATCTCCTGTGATAATACAAGTGCAATTAATATTTTGAAGAATCCTGTAATGCACTCAAGAATGAAACATATATCTATCAGGTATCATTTCTTGAGAGAGAAGGTCATGGAGAATGAAGTCAAGCTTGAGTATGTTTCGACAAAGGATCAGATTGCGAATATATTTACAAAGGCTCTTCCTAAAGATACTTTTGAGTATCTCTGGGATAAGCTAGGGGTTATTGCCCCTCCTTTTACAAACTAAGATGCATTTGGAGATGCATCAGTCCAGTGGATTCATGGTTTTATCTTTTTGGGCTGATGTTTTTGGTGGCTACCTCTCAGGGGGAGTAGGTAGTTTTTAAGTTTTGTCATTATGAATATTATGTTTTCATGTCAAAGGAAGTTTCAATGAACATATATTTTGCCTTTGTCATTGATGTCAAAGGGGGAGAGAGAGCATGTGAAAAGGAAAGAAAGCTAATAATAGAAAGCAGGTAATGAGTTAGATGATCTTCTAAGGGGGAGAAGTAAAAGGAAAAATCTTGAGAAGGATTTTCAAAACTGGTATGGTGTCTTTGATGGTTTTTCACATCATGCATTGCCATACATGACAAAGGGGGAGATTGTTGCAAGAATGGAAAGAGGAATGAAAGTGTTGTCAATGATGTCAACTGTTCAGCTAGTTATCTGCTAGTTGCTATTGACTGTATATGTTGAGGATATTGAGAAAATTGTATTAAAAGAAGATTATAGGTATTCAACTCTTGAGGATGATGATCCGGTACTTGTGAACTATGTTTTTTTGTGTTTTGGCTAAGGTCCAGGAGAGTTGTTGCTGGTTTGGATTTCTCCTTGATGAAGTCTTATGACTTGTGGTTCTAGAGTTGTGTTGCCCTGGTTCTATTGAAGATGGTTTCGGTATTTGGAAGTATCAAGCTTAATTGATCTATGTGTTTACACTGGTTTGGACGACCATGTGTCAAGCACTATCTTTGAAGTTGATGAAGTGTGTTGGATCTATTATGGGTCCTAGTGAAGGGTGTGTTTGGGTCGCCCTCATTCTAATTCCACCCTAGGATGTTTGGAATTGACCTAATTTGAATTTGAAGTTGGATGGCCGACTTTGTATCTTTTCAAGGTTGGAGATAGTATAAATATAGAATGTGCTAGCAATAAAAATCGTACATAAGAAAAGAAGGAAGATAAGTGAAAGAGCATAAATGAATTTGATGCTCTTCTGAAAGTGTGTGGTTGATCAGTGTGAAGCTTAACGCCAAGTTTTCAGATGCAATGAGAAGAAGGCGAACTCTATCATTCATGCAAGTTGATCAGTGATTGTGCTGGAATCCTTTGTTGCATTGGGATTGTTGTCTCTCTGTAACAAGTCTTCTTTGTCTTTTGTGTATCTCTATGGAAGTGAGCCCTCCGGGTTGTAGCCCTATGGATAGTGAGTCCAGACAATGAGTCCTTATTTCAAGCAGTGAGCCTCATTTATGGCAATCAACCTTTTTGTAATCAGTTTTGATATTCTCTATAGTGTAAATTAATCATCACCGTGGTTTTTCCCTCATTGGGTTTTCCACGTAAATCTGGTGTTATTGTGTTTGTGCATTTGCATTTGATGGTTAATCACTTAATCAGTTTATGTGTTAGTTCTGATAATTGAATTTAAGGTTATAATCTATGACAACTAATTCATCTCCCCCTCTCAATTGTCCTATTCAATAGGAATCACTACAACAATCAAAACATCAGTAATAGTGAGGCTCATCTTAAGACTCTAGATATTATTAGAAATAAAGATGTAAGGATATTGCATGGCATAATTTTAAATCCTTAGGAAAAGAAGAAAGTGTTGGTTCTCTCCAATAGTGAATAATCCATCAAGGTTCATAGGCCTAAGTATACTACAATTCCTCAACCAACTTCAGTTCTATTATATCAACAAAATAGTTTTGTTTGCTCTCTCACTTCTCCTTTTGAGGGGACATGATATTCTCATAATCCTCATAGGTGATTGAAAGAGGCTAAATATATCCCAAAGAAAAGGAGATTACATGCCCATGACATTCAATTAGGTAGATTTTCTTGAGATTATTTTTGTAGAATTGTTATGCTACTCTTGATTAGTTGGATAATGATTATACACTACTTAAATTATTCCAATGAATTTACTCTTGTAGAATATTCGAGGTTTTATACACCTCTCTAATAAGTACTAGGTGAGAGATAATTGCTTGTGCTTATCAAGTTTAGATATCCTCTAGTTTGAAGAGTATAAGATTACTAGTTTTTTGCTTTCTATCACTTGTATTATTTTGTGAATCAACTCCTTTTTGTGTAGCAATCATGTAATGTAGGTCGTGGAGGGGTTATCAAATTTCTCTCTCCTAGGTGACAATTGCATTAGGTGGACCTTGTACGTGACCCCAATAACAAATTATTATGGCTCTTTTCAATATTAATAATAATTGCTTTTGACTTATTCATGCGTATGCTTCTAATGATGTTATTGAAAGATCTTCCCTTTGGTAATCATTTGTTGATTCAATTGTTGTTATTTCTTATGTTTGATGTGGAGGGTTTAGTATGGTGGAGTTTTAATATGATAAATATGGTACTTTCCCTATGCACTAGATAATTAGCAAAAGGGAAGCCTAGAATTTCATGCAAAAAAAATTAGGCCTTTATGAGCCCAATATGGGTTACCATCATAATCACTACCATTGGTATATGTGGAGAAATTTATGAGCTAGGTCTAACAATTATTGTATAAATGGTTTAATTGTGTTATAACTTTTGCATAATATTTATGTAATTTTGTTAACTATTTCCCTTTCCAATGGAGAACTTTCTCAATATTGTCATTCCGTATTTAATGGTAATCTAACAAACTAAAGGTCATTAGGACCTAATTATTTCTAAATACATCCTTCATGACTCATCATCCCACATTGGCCCACATCTTATGTGTCTAGAATCTAAAGCCTTAGCTCCCCTCAAGAGATAGGTTGGATTGACTGGTGGATTAGTGCTATCAAGTGCAACTAGTAATTCCTCCAAACTTATGGTCTCCACTTAGCTTAATTTTTTCACCATTCATAGAAGGCCACCACCTCAAAGATTTACCAGACTACTGCTAAGCTAGAAGCTCATCCCTTTATGCCTACTTTATAAATGTGGGTGATTGAATGAGATTTGTCAATATAAGAAAAAATTAAATAGCCAAAGATAGAAGTGCTCAGATTAAAGCTCCCTTGCATTGGCTTAAGGTGGGAGATCATGTTTCTAAGAATTTTTTAAAATCTTCTCATACTTGTTATACTTCCCAAGATATTAAGTAAATTAATAATGGACATAAATCTTGATTCAACTTCTTGATATCCTCTAATAATTTTCTTGTGATTATGATCAATTATTCTAATCCCAAAGGAACTCACAAGAATGAGATGATATTTTGTAGTGCTCAATACCTTAGGGCTTTCGTTTGTAGGATTTCTCATTCTCATCAAGTTTATTTTTATCAAATTATTACTCTTGTTGATCTTTGAGAAAATTATTTTTTAATGGCTAGTGATAAAACTCCTACATTTGATGGATTCCTTTATAAATTTTACAAGGCTCTTTGGGAGTTAATGGTTCAGGATCTCCATAAAGTTTACTTGGAAGCCTTTCGTGCTAGTTCCTTAAACATGATTATAAACAAAGGAAACACGAAATTCATACCTAAGTCTAGTGATCAAGAAGATATATATAATTAGAGATTGATTACTCTTCTTGTTGTCTCCCATAAGATCATCACAAAATCTCTTGATTTAAAGTTGAGTCATATGCTTTACATATTATCAATCTTAAGCAAACTAGTTTCATTTGAGGTAAAATATATTTTATATGATATTATTACAATTTGGGAGGGCATGGAATGGGCCTATAGATCACAACAACAAGATATTTTTAATAAAATTAACTTTTCCAAAGCCTATTATTAAATCGAGTAGCCTTTTATCCTTACATACTTCAAGCTTTAGGATTTAGCCCTTATTTTATTCAATCAATTCAAATATGTTTTATTGATGGTTTTACTTGCCTTACTATCAATTACCAATAATCTAATTCATTTGGGTTTTTTAAGTCGATCCATTATGGATATCCTTTAGTGCCTACTCATTATGTGCTTGCTACTAGGGATTTTTGATTTATTCTAGCCAACCCTATCTTGGAAAATTTGGTCTAAGTAATTTATCTACCTAAATGCTTACCCAATTGATGAATAGGAACTATTTTAATGACTCATTTCTTACTCTCCTAGAGGAGGAAGAAAATATCAAACAAGCCCTCTATTATCTATATGTCTTCTATAATGCATCAAGTGTTAGCATTCAACGGGAGAAAACTCAATGTTATAGGAAATCCTTCTCTCCTAGACTTTCTTAGCTTGACACATTCAAGTGGAACTAGATTAATTATTTGGAGATTTTTAAATTCCTAGGTATTCCTTTAACTTTTAAGGCTTCCTTGCTGTCATTATGGCATGTTGTTATCTCTATAATCTAATTTTTTCTTAGTTTACTAGATTAATAAGCCACTCTCTCTATAGGGGAAATTTTAAATTTCTTTGTGTTAGAAAAATGAATAAGAAGATCTCATTTTGTTGTCTTTTCATTGATGTCACCATGAGTTGCATTTACAAGACCAAGTTTGAAGTTGTTCTAGTTTTCTAGTCCAGTATCTGAACTGGTATTTTGCTTATATCCTCCGATAATTTGGTCTGCATTTGTTTGATGGTGATTACTGTTGCTCACGGTTTTGGGAAATGGTTGGTAGACATTGGGAGCATGTATATTCAAGATCTCATGTATCTAGATGCTCGTATGGTGCAACGGCATTATGCGGGTAGTTGCAAATATGCTATTAGGTCTATTCCTGGCCGGCCTAATGAATGATTGTGTAATGATAAAACATTTTTGTTATGTGGATATATGAGCGACCTATCCTAGGTCCATGTCGACTTGATGTAGCATGTTGGGAAGATTTTATGAAATATTGAAACCGACTGTCAATATTTTTGGTAAATATGATGTGCATTGAATTAGGTCGACCTAATGCTTGTCATATATATATACAGTGTTTGAAGTTTGAAGAATAGTTTTTGGTGGTGATGTGAATGTGAATGTGAAGAAGAGAAAACATGATGAAGTGTATTAAGACAGTTTACTGAGCTTTATTGGAACTGAATCTGCACTCATTAGGTGTACACCATTAGTTCATTTTCTGGTTGTAAGCCATTTTGTCATTGTAATTTTGTAGGCAGTGAACCTTTGTTTTTGGACAATGAGTCCTAGCAGTGAGCCACCCATTTTGTAATATTTTATAACCGGTTATACTATATTATGAGCTAACACTCACCGTGGTTTTTCCCATCCTGGGTTTTCCACGTAAAATCCCTAGTGTTCATGTGTTTTGTGATTTCATGCTCTGTTAATGCTTTTATTCATTCTAGCTATTGTATGTGTTAGAATAATTGGATGGTATCTAATCAGTAAATTTAAGAAGATACTGATTCACCCCTTCCCCCCCTCTCAATATCTTTGATATTTAACACTTTAAAGATTTTGGTAGCTACTCATGTTTCTTACTCCTCTGGTTAGGTTTAGCTTCCTATCTAAAGATTGAAAAGATTCTTGTGGAATTTCTTTGGGCTTCCTCTAAAAATTATAGAGGTTTCATTTGAGTTATGTGAGACTATTATAGTCTCCCTCATGAACCTAGAGGGTTGGTCCTACTTTATATTCCATGATAAGGTCTATATTTTTGTGTCAATTCAATTATCTAAGCTCTAAAAGGTAATGAGGACTAGAAAATTTTGATGCATCATTGAATACCCATAATAATTTTCCTATGAGAGGCAAGTGTCAAAAGGTGTTATTTTTCCTCTACACCTGTAACCCTAGTTGAGAAAAAATAAAAAATTGAGGGGTTTGTTGAATCCACACTCTAATACCATGTTATAATTGTGAATAAACATGAGACGCAAGATCAAACAACAAACAAAAACTCCTTCCACATAAAGGGAGTTGCAAATAATTATTTGCTATATCCTCAACAAGAAAAACTTATAGAATGAACCTCAAGATTCTTCAAGGATATCGAATGAGATAATACAATGAGGGTGAGTGCTTTATAGGAGCAACCCTAAATGATAAAGGGGTCAGATCATGACAAGTTTCAACATCCTATATGATGAGACAAAATGATCTAATAAAAGCTCACTCTAGTTCACAAAAAAAGTACTCCTAAGTTTAGATTAAGTACATGAAATGAATTAAAGTAATAATCAATTAGGGGTTAATTAATTATTAGATAATGCATTATTACTCTAACCCTCATCATGAAGGAACTTGTTCAAATATAGGACCTTTTTTCTAGAAGAACTAGAAATCTATTTACTTGGCATGAAGCCTGAAGATAATTTTCTTCTAGGAAATTAGGACTTTGAAACATTCCAAGTTACTATCGACTCTATTCCTCCAAATACTATTCACAAGGTTGGGGTATTTTGCTTCAAACCCTAGTGGAAAAATTAGAAAGGTTGACATACCATTTTATAACTACAAGCCTTTGAAAAGTATTTTTTGGCTCTCCCCTCACTTACCTATGGTGTCCATATTAAATAGAGATATTATTAAACCCTCTTTGGGTGTATATTAGTGTGTAGGTTTCAAATGGTTTAGTCTTCTATTTTACAGGAAAAATATGCATCCACAAAACTCAAAAAATAAATCACTTTTGTGCTCCTAAATAGAGATTTGGATGAATTTTGAATGATAATATCTTCATATCCAAGATGTCAAGAGTCAATAAGCCCATCAATTTGATGCACAAAATGTTTTTATCTTAGAGAGAATGCTAATCCAATAGAATTTCTCCCCAAATTGATTTAGAATAGATCTTTAGGAGTTTGAAATTCAGTTTTTTTGTCATGTTTAAATAAAAATTTCATGCCTATATAATCTCAAATTTAAGGGAATTAACTTTATAACTCAAAAGTTGAATTAAACTAAATATTAAAACACTCTCATTTTCATAGGTATGATTAATGTATGCCAACGACTTATAGGTATTTATTAGATAGGAGAGTGAACCAAATTGAATTGGCGACATGTCTTGATATTAAGACTACCAAAAAAATTCATCTTGTCCAAACTAAATATTATCATAAATTTATCTCCTTTCCATCACTCTACACGAAGATAAAGCTAAGACCCTTCCAATGTGGACATGGATGTATGAGCTCGATGTCATTATCAGATCCTAGAAGCCAATTATGTCAAACCTAGAGAAAATTTAGGATGACTTGCCAATGGGAAAATTATTATTGTAATACAATTTTTTATTAGAAAATATAATATGTCATTATGCATTTCAAAACATACTCAACTTATTTAGCCACCATCTTATTAGTCAATAATTATTGTCCCCTTCATTAGTAATAAAATTCAACAACAAAGACATCCTTTTGCAATAATGTACCTCATGACTTAGTGTAAGACCAAAAAATATAGTCCATCAATATAGAAGAGCTTTTATCATGACCTCGTGATATTATAATTAAGTAACAATAATTCTAGCAAGTTACAAGAGATTAATTATACAAAAAAATATATTAGGTTTCTCATAGTCCAAATGATTATTATATATGGTATCAGAGGATAGTCCAAAACTAAGGGCTAATATTTTTTCAAGGATATAATGTAAAAGACCTGCTATCTCTAACCTCCAATAACTAATGCTGAGTGATGAGGGTTTGTAATGTTTTGTGTTTTTGATATAATAATGCATAAATGACAAATGCATAAAATGATGGAATTATAGACTAATCTAGAAAATGTAAAACAATTGTACAAATGCTGCAAGCATATATCTTTATTCATTTATTCTTCAAATATTTTTACAGCCAAATGCATACCCAGAAACAATCTTCTAATCTTGAAAAGATGATGAAACCCTTATTCTAAATCCCTCCAATAAATCTGGTGAAGCACAATGTTGACTCCTGAATGAAGCCAATCCACAAGGCAATCTTCAGCTGGTCTTTCACAACCTCAGAATGCACAAACTTCGAAGCAGCTATGCTCTCCAAAGCTGAAATATGCAGAAACCCTAGGTTTCCTTCTCCAAGAGAAGAGTTCTCCAAACGCACAAGTACAAAATGATCCAATGATACCATCATTTATTTTTGATGGAATTTATATACTTCTCCAAAAAGGTCGATCCCTTCTAGAAACTCTTTTAAATCATTTAAATGATATTTAATATTTTCCTTTCACTTTAATAAATGGGCGTTCATTAAATAATAATATTTAATGTACTTTAAGTGACCCTTTGAGGGTCATGGCCCCATTAGACATAAAGTGAATTTAAAACTTTATAATTGCACTTTATAATTAATTATTAATAAAGTAATCACTTTATTAATAATTAAATAACATAACTCCACAAATAATCATTATTTCTCAATTTTGTCTGAACTTGAGAGTTAACCATTGTATTGACTGTGCATCCAACTGCCTTACTAAAAATAGTAAGGGTCCCTCTCTAACATCCGTTGACTTACTATAAATAGTAATTCCTTCAAAAACTGAACCGAAGACCTCTGAATATCAATGCCTCAAAACATACCAACAATCTAGAAAGGTAAACACTACCATCTGCCACCTGAAGATCTCCATGATGCCCAAATTGGACCCTCTAACCCACCATACTAGCCTACGAGGGTCAACTAATAGGCTAATCCTTCAAACTCTGATGCTCACAAAAATGGGGACATTACATATAATTATAAATTTAATCTAGAACTAAGCATACAATTGTTCTATTGATGTAGCTAGCAAATGTGCACTTTTCTTGAATGTAAATGGATGGCAAGTAGATGTGATAAAATTAGATAGACTTGGGTAAACAACTATAGAATTACAAGGATGTGAGAGGGATGATTTTAATTTAAACTCTCAAAAATGCATACTCAACGGGTCAAGATTATTTCCAACTAGAGAAGAAAGTATTTCTAGATAAGTATTTCCTTTCTATTTTAATTATTATTCAGGTATACTTATTCATGCCTTATTTCTAGAATGAACTATAATTATCTTGGTCCTTAAAATTAAGGTATATTTTTACAATTTCCTAAAGCTAATCATCTATAAGAAGTTTATTTATGTTCTAGCTTAGATTTATTATTGTCATATTTTTGAAGATTATTGAGGTAAGATTGTACTTCAAATTAATAGGACCCTTACACCCTACACCATAATACCTATCTAATTATCATGACCATGTTGGGAATACATCTAAGTATTTGAATCACATTCTTATTAGTTTATAATAATCTTGGTCCTTAAAATTAAGGTATATTTTTACAATTTCCTTAAAGGGGGTCATCTACATGAAGTTTATTTATGTTCTTGATTATATTTATTATTTTCATATTTTCAAGATTATTGAGGTAGGACTATACTTGAAATAGAACCCTTACAACCTACACCATAATACCTGGGTAACTATCATGATGATGTTGGGAATACTTCTAAGGATTAAATCACATTCTAATTAGTTTTTGTTGTAATTAATGTGGTATGGGAATTTGGTATATTATTGAAATCAAGGGCATATGTGTGATTAGTGACCTAGTGAGAAGGTAAATTTTTTATTGGGAAAGTTTAAAATTACGTACACAAAAATAATAACCTTAAAAGATTATACTATTTTCATGTTCTTATATTTTCTAGATATATGACTAAATGGATAACTCCTAAATCAATTTGTAATATCAGAAGAAAGGGTTGTTAACTATAAAAAGTCCTTGCTATAATTTCCATGAATCTTGAACTATTGTCAAGGGTAGTGTTGTGCCTTGCACACACAGACACACACCTCATTTTGATTAAGGAAAAATAGGGACCCCCTTCATTTGTTATTGCTTCCTTAATTGTTTGATTACTTTTAGGCTGATTATATTTCATTTATATTGTACTTTTGACTTTTATCTTATGTTTATTTGAGTATTTTACCTTTATCAAAATTTTAGAGTCGGTCATCCTTATATGAATGTAAAGAATACTCTGAACATTTGATGCTAGATAGAAGATTTATTAGGGATTCATTGTGTCACCCTCATCAAACTTTAAGATTTTGTTATAAAAGAATATCCATCAAAGCGCCTACAAATCGTTGATTCTTGGGATATGATGTCACCCTTATCTACCTTCTTGACTCTATATTAATGGCAATTTCCCTATATGTGTTGTTTCCTTATGTTCCCATTTTTTCTTTTCATTTCCACTTTTATTTATTTTTCCTTTACCTCTTGATCTTTGTTACTAGTTCTCTTGTTTCCTCATCACTTGTATCTCTAGTGACAAGATTGTTATTGTAGTGTGTTTTCTTGCTCACGTATTTTTTTTTCCTTGGTTAGTGTTCATCTTTAATCTTTCTATTCAGGTTTTTATTGTTTGACTAGGTAGGGTTTCTCACTAATTCGTTAATGGCAATTGTGCCTTTTATTTGTTTCCTTATTTTTTCCTTCATTCTTATTTATTTTTCTTGCTTCTTTTTTTTTGTCTTTTGTACATGATAGGGTTTTTTGGATTATTTTCCATATTTTCTTCTTGTTCTTACATGCCTTATTTATATAGTCCCTTTTTCCCTTTGACAAACTCATTTTTTGAGGTTGTGGGTTACTTTTTCTTGATGACATCATTAAGACATCATCCTTCCATAATCCTTCATGCCTTGCATCAAACTTGGACACTTTGGCTGGAAATACTATTTTGGGATGAGTTCCTTCAAATCCCTAAAGTCCAACTCCCATACTCAGTAAACTTTTCTCTTTTTTGAAGTCGGGGTTTTGTTCATACTCTTATTTAGGTACTCATTTCCAAGTTTCCCTAAAGTTAAATGCTTGATATTTAATAGTATGTTAACCTTTGGGATTATGTTTTTGTGCTACCCTTATTTGAGTATCATTTTAGTAGCTTCTTTGAAGTCAAGTAGTTGATAATTTACAACACTTAACTTTCTAAAGATGGCTACTATGGCCATGTCTTTATTTTTATACTAATTAAGGAGTACCCCTAATCCTCAAATTCTAACACTCTCTAAAGGCATATTCCTTTAGGTTTGAGGCTTGATTTTTATCTAATATAACACCTTTGAGAGGATATTATACACATTAAATTACTTAATGAAAAGGTCCTATTATATGAAAATTTGTACTTCAGAATTCTTTGATCCCTAATGCCTAATACATGAATCATACTAGGATCCTAAACTCAAATTCTTTAACAACTTTATTGTGGTAGGCATTATGATACCACTCCAATGATACCTTTCGTACTTGTTTATTGACTCCATTGAACTACATGATATAAATTTTCCAAAGTTATAAATGGTTTGATATGACTCACTAGCCTATCTATGAATATTGTATGGTTAAAACATCTAATAGCTTGGTATGTACTTGGAAACACATATACAAGGAGGGAAATAAAAACTTAAAGTAACAAAGTATAAATATTTAAAGGGTATCTTCCTACATCAATTTTTTTTTACCTTAGACAAATATTGGTGATATATATATTAGACACGTGTTACAGAGACAGTGACCATTGCACCAAAAGATCGACTTGTTAATGCCCGATACAACTACCAGAGTTAATGAATCCACAGGAGGCGCTTAAGCCATGTCACAAACCTGAGCGTTGCGCTGCACAACATAAGGAGACCAAGAGCACACAACTTGCAACAATCCCCCCATGCAAGCAAGGGGTTTGAACCCGTGACCCAAGATTTGATACCAATTGTTGCACAGACGGTTGTCGTTGCACCAAAAGATCAACCTGTTAGTGCCCAATACAACTACCAGAGTTAATGAATCCATAGGAGGCAGTTAAGCCATGTGACAAACCCGAGCGTTGCACTACACAACACAAGGAGACCAAGGGTGCACACCTTGCAACAACATGGATGTCTAGGAGTTCTTGTAGAGGATCAATGCTAAAAAAGATAGAACACTCGTGGCCCAAATTATGGGTATGTTAGGGTTGGTGCAAGCTACTACTTTTCAAATTTCCCTCCAATCTCTAAATCTAGTCTTGCCTTATGACAAGGCATACAATCAAAAGAAAATAAAGTGAAACATAGAAAAAGAGAGGCTTATCATATCTAACCCCCTTTTTCTAGGTTATAGTTTCATTTGAAAGATGAGATCCAAGAATATTGAAATAACTATCAACCCAAGAGGTGAATTAAGACAATATTTAGGGATCTTGCAATCTCTCCTTTATGCAAGGATGAGGTGGTGAGCTAAATCACAATTTGGGGAGAAGAAATTTAGCTAACAAATAAACCCTAATTCTAGGTTTAACACATGTAATGCACAAATCTAACACAAAACAAGAATAAACTGTAACTTTTCTGGAAAAACAAGGAATAGATAATGTTATGCACCTAATCAAATCCTGCTTTTTTGAAGTGCTAATAGGGACTCATTCACCAGTAAAGTGAATGGGTCCTAGTAGGCCTATTCAGAGGGCTCTGAATCTGAAGCTAAATCTTGCACAATATAGGATCTATTGCCCCTCAAACCCTAACAAGAACTCATTTGCCACAAAAGGCGAATGGGTCCTATTAGGTCCTCCTGAAAAACTCTGAATCTAATCTTCAACTTCCAGGTATTCACCCCTCCCTTGCACTTTGAAATTCATGTTTCTGAATTTGGCTCTGCTAATAATCTGCAAGACAAATTTTGTAGCTTTTTTGTGGATGGGGGTTTGCCTCAATCAAACCCCTTGTTGGTAATTAAACCTTTGCCGATGAATGAAAATTTGAAACATGTAATGTGTGTGCAATCCTAACCTTAGGTGTTTCTAAGATTAAGATCCCTAAGAATGTAAAGGAAATTCTACTCAATTGTGTTAGAATAGAACCCTAAAATGAAACATGAACAATGCAAGTGACCTAATATAGAAGATCCCAAATCCTCTTAATAGATCATAAATCTGAATATACCTCTCTTTAGGCTGCAAGTAGGATAATCATAGAAGATGGAATCACTTAGGAAACAAGTCCTTAGGCTTGGTTGTGTGTCTTGTGCATCTCCCAACACCTAGAATCCCTCATGATTCTCCATAGGCATCTATCATCAACCTTCACTAATGCTTGATCTTTGACACAAAATGAGCTTGAAGACTTGTAATGTTGCTCCAAACTTCACTCTTGCTTATTTCTTGACTAGGAATGCTTGATCTCGTGAAAATTCTTTGTCTCTTAGCTTGCTTGAAATCTCCTTCTAGTTGAAATTATGTAAAATAACCTTATATTTATACATAATTTGAAAATTAACCCCGAAATTCAAATAATTCAAGCCGACACCAGATCTAGGATTGAAAATCATTATAATCACGCCACAATTAAAATGAAAAAGTGGTGTCCTATGTGAGGAGGACCCATTCACCACTAAAAGCGAATGGGTCCTAACACAAATTTCTAGGACCATGCTTCGGGGGGGATGAAATAACATCAAAAACCCACCTCAAAAATGCCAAGAAAGGGGTGTCCTATGTGGAGAGGACACATTCTCCACTAAAGGAAAATGGGTCCTAGCACCATTTTCTAGGACCTCAAAGTTGCCAAATTAAATGTCATGCAATACTATTATTGGGTGTCAGGATAGATCCTTCTGAAGGTGTAATTAATAAGGCTTAAATTTGAATTGAAGGGGCCAATTAACTTCTAATTAACCACAATTAATTAATGAAACCCTAGATGAGTGTGAAAGTGTAATACAACACTTTACAACACCCTAAGTAAGTTACAAATTTAAGTACATTTGATTAAAAGGGGCCCTAGATTCAATGTGAATGTGTACAACACTAAATCAAGGCATTATTATGTTAATTTTATATTAATTATTCCCAAATTAAGTGTGAAAAAGGGTTAATTTTTTCTACACTACATAAAGATGTTGCATGATGTGGACCAAACTATATTAGACATCAGTTAAAATATCAATAAACGAGTGTTAGGGCTCCTTACCTATGTCTAATATGATAACATAACCATGATGGAGGAATCAAAGTATTATGAGAGAGGACTACACAAGCTACCAATTTCATAGATGACAACTTCTTCTTTTTCAAAAGGAAGTATGCAATAAAGATGATGAGAATCATCCATAATATTAAATTCCAAGAGGACCTCAAGGATTCCACCACCCTTCTCACCAAGGTCTTTTCTCTCCCTAATGCTAAGGATTTTATCCTTGTATGTTCTTCTTCATCCTTTTGATTTTTGAAGGGAAGAGAATATATTGGGTCATTCTAAGTGATACACAATATGAGATACTATATAAGAGGTATTAGAATCCACCTTATTCCATATGACATCATATTTGGTGTATTTGATAGCCTTTGAAGCTAACTTTTGTAGGTTTCAATCAAGTAGGCACCCTATAGTTGAGAGAAATAAAATTTTATGATCATTAGATCCCCATATAAAATTAAAGTTGAGCTGGAAACATTATAATAGAGTGATTGATGCATTCATTTATGCTATCATAAGCTATTTGGAGAATAACTATACGAAGAGGTTACCTTTACAGGCAACTGAAGTTATGACTAGCCTCATAAACTTATTTATCTAATTAAAAACCATTTCTTATATTAAATTGGGTGGTTTTCAAAAATCACCTTATAGACACCCTTGACATCTTAGTGACAAGATCATTCAACTAGATATTTGTAGAAAAATTGTGGAAATATAAAGGTTTATTGACAATAAACACATGGTTGTTATTTTCTTTCACCTCCAAGTGGGAAATTATACATGATTAAGTATACAAAGTGCCATAATAGATGAGCAAAAAAATGCTCATCTAATAATACATTTATTTGATGAAAGGTGTATTGGGCCCTTAGGTGATTTTTAGGCATGAGCTTACAATAGAATATTTCTCAACCAATTCCATAGATGAACATGTAAGAATTATAGATTGTTACGTGTTACAACTCCCTATTCTTAGGGAGTTTATTTTGAAGAAAGTTCCTAAAATAATGTATGAAGATGAAAGGATCTTGGACCATTCCTATAATAGGAAAACGGTTTTCAATTAGCCCATGGATAGAATAGACTGGTTTAAACTAGAATATCCCTCTATTGAGGCTAAAATTGAGGTGGTGATTAAAAGAACCAAAAGGTGATTAAGACATCCGTGCATGATCAAGAATCCTCATCCATAACAACATAAACCTCTTAAGCCCCATATGCTAGTTTCAAAACAAGGGGAATCATTATATGTTGTGGAACCTAGGAAGACCAAGAAAAAGAATGGTGAGATTCTTGGTGGGTAGATTATTTTGGATGAAGAGGAGGAAGAGGCAAAAGATCATCCTTACAAAGAAAAGTGAGGACCAGATCCTATATAACTCAAGAGATAACCTAGGTACCACCTACTCCTCTAGTTCGATCTCTAATTGCTTCACCTCCTACTTCTCATCCACAAGGTCTAGTTCCTCCTCCATGGGTCGCCATTTTAAAATAATAGGCTATAGAGGAAAAACTAAACATTGATATGATGCAAGAAGAAATATAAATACCTATAGGAGCTCTAGAAGAAGGTGAAATTTAAGATTATGTGGTATTTTCTAAGTAAGAGTCCCATATTCTTACACAATTGGTGACTCCTTCACCACCTTCCTCTCTAGGATCAACCTTAGTGGATATCCTTTTATCTTCTCTTCTAAGTCCTCCTCATTAACTCCTCCAAGGCAAGTTCATAGCTTTTACTTGCATGAAAAAAGCTGCTCATTATATATCTTTTCTCTATTTTTCAAGCTCTTGTTGAGCATGAAGGCCTAGGAAGAACACACAAAGAGATCGAGTTGGATTTATTACATTACATGGACCCCATATTTTTATATCTAAATATTTATATTTTACGAATGGTTGTGAGGGCTCATAAGCCTTGGAATTCTATTCATTTAGGGATTCACATATCCCTCAAAGTTGAGAAAAATGTAGTAGTGAAATTTTTATACCAATTTACATTCAAATTTAGTTTTGGGATCATTTTGATGGAGTATCTTAATGTAATTACATATTTTAAAACAATTCACACATGCAAATTTGGGCTCATTTCATCATCATTTTTGCATCCCAACTTACACATATTTCCCCACATCCCATCCTTCTTTGCATATTTTCTTATAAATTGACATTATCAATCTCTTATTATGCTTATTATTGCACCAATCTCGATCCACTCATTTTCATAATGACATCCATGCCTATCTATCTTGGGTCAATCCTATGACATGGAAATTCAGTCTTGCACCAAATAAAATTAACCCCTAAAATAAAAAAGTAAATTCAAAATTTACTAACCCCTACCTATTTCCCTAGTCATTATGAGCTAGTTTTATACCCATTTCCATGCTTTTTTAATATTTTATGGTATCTAAATGAATTAAATATACATTTACTAACACCAAAATCATATTTGAAAATCATAAGGAATAAAAAGGGAATTATTCTTAGAACATTTCATTTCACGATGTCACATAAAATAATCTTATTCTACATCAATTTTATCTAGTATATTTACATTTCTGGGATTCTTGCCTTTGAGATTCTTCTGTGATCGTAAAGCTCATCTAAAAAGGGGGGGAGACCTAGGAGAACACAACCCTTGTGATCCATCAATCCCCCTAAGGTATTTTACAATATCGCCAGTCCTTACGTATGAGAAAATATCAAAGAAAGGGGTAATATAGTTTGTAACAACTTTGAATCATCCAAATTGATCCTACAAGATTGAGATCATTTCTATGCATTGGGTTAGGACTTTGGAGCACAAGGTCAACCCTACACAACATGAATTTAAACCAAAGTGAAATTTGAGATTATTTTAAACTCAATATATTTTCTAAATTGTGGCATTGATTTCAATACCATCAATAAGTTGAATCTATACAACATCAATATTCAATTATTTATCATAGTTCCAAAAGCTAAGTGCCTAAACCTTTTCATTTATTTTAGTAGCTATTAGGGATTTTATTCCCTTAACAAATTTCATAGATGTGCCAATATAAAACCTAATTTAACTCTTTTAGTATACTAAATGAACATAATCTGAAACTCCTAACTAATAACACCAATGGATCATCTCAATGATTAAATGAAAATGACCAATATTTTATCAAAAAAGGCCCTTGGTCATTATATTTTTCTAAAAATTGTCACCATACAATTAATGTAACCATTTTATTAACTATTACTTTAAATCTATTGAAATTGTCACATTTATGATTTGATTTTTAAGAGACTTTCACCACTCAATCAATCCTTTATAGTGATAAAATGTAGCTCCCAACCTAGCTTGGCTATGATACCGATGATAGCCTTTTCATGGGATAGCTAGGACTCAAACCTATGACCACCCATTTTCTACTAGGGTACTCTACCATTGCGCTACTAACATACTTTGCGATTAGTCTATCTTTAGTTTGAATTCTTGAACACGCCATTAAGCCACACTATTTTCGGGGTAAATCTATTCAACATATTTTTCAATTATTTGAATGGTTAACTATAATAGAACAACCTTAAGTTGTGAAAAGAATTGTTGTACAAGACAACTACTATTTTAAACAACCTGCATGCACTTCATATTATTGAAATATCTCTAAATATTGCATCCATTGACTACTTGAGGTCATTTAGTGACCATTAGAACCAACTACATAGAGATTGAATGCATCCAAGCAATTATATACAACTCTATAATTTGATTACTTCACACTTCTATTTTTCATAAAAATATCCAAGGTTGAAATAGTCAAATATTGCACAATCAATAGAAAATGGTAGCTTGGGCAACACATGAAAAAACTTTTGCATGGTAATTTTAGCAACAAAAACTATGGTATGTGGCAATTTATAGATATTAATTGCAACAATCAATAAATATGAAGGCACAACTAATAGAAACTTCATGTTCATATGTGTTGTTAGTATCTGTTGTCACTAGTAGCACTTTCCTTTTCTTGTCACACTCATAGCATCTCCTCACATCTCAATTTTTTCCTTTTCTTCTCACACTCCCTCACAAGCCTGTTAGAATAAGTCATAACTAAACAATGTATATATGTCTCAATAGGTATCTTGTCTCATTTTGTTGTTAATAATCTCTAGTTAGTTGTCAATCAACTATAGTTATCAAATTAGTTAGTAGGTTTATAAGAAGTTACTAAGTATTTTTGTATATATATGTGTAATATATGTTTGATGAATAAAGAGTGAGAGTCTTTTAGATATTTCATACTCTCTAATGTTATCAAAGTCAAGATGGAAGCCCCAAGCACCTATAATGTGCCTTAAAGGGAGTGTTCAAAATAAGCCACACCTAAATCAAGGATGGAGTTGCCACAAAGGGGCCAATAGCCCAGTTCGTAGAGCACTCTAACAACAAATGGAAGGCCCTAAATTCAATTCCTATTTGGAACATCACTCAAAAAGGTAATCAACATTGGCTAGAGTTAAAAAAAATATGCATGAGATAATTGGATTCTCTCATGTGGATCTACACAGACAATCTACTTAGAACCACACAAAACAATTTTTGAAATCATGGCTTGCTCTCACAATACATGTTTATCAATATGCTATGAAAGCAAAACATACTATAAGATTCATAATGAAAAAAGAACGACAACAAATATAAATATGCAAAAAAATTATATTTCTTCAAAAAATATTAAATCAATATACAATAGTACATATAAATACAAAGAAGTGATGTAATCACCTTCCAGCCACCCAAATAACTACTCTTTAAATGGGTGTAGATAAAATATAGAAAGAAATAAATAAAAATGAGCAAAGTGAACATATGTCTAACAATCTCCTTCGTAAGATCAAAAAATAAAGATAGACTAAAAATTAGCACTTACATGTGTAAACAGCAAATTCAAACATGCCAAGAATCCCCCTATAATCTATAGTCTCCAATGAGCTATCATTCCCTATAATTATGGTGATGCAGATGGAGCACTTAAAACTCTCGAGAATTGCAAATCATAATACTATCATTGTGATGTCATCCATCTCAAACTCAATAAGAAATTACACCCACTCCGTGTGTATAAAACTAGATAACTCATACTATTAATCATAAATAATCTAAAAGACCCCAAAATTATTTTGCAACAGTATCTGAAAATGTATCCATTTTAATCCACTAAACACTCAAACTTAATAAATAAAGGCATATGTCAGGCATTCAGAGAAAATTGCTATAACAGATATATATATATATATATATATATATATATATATATATATATATATATATATTCAAATAACCTACAACCAGGGCTTAAATTTGACGGTCGACCTTACCTGTCAACAATTTTTTTAATGACGGTTATCTATTCAAAGGTGCCCTTAAAACATTATGATATACCTTAGTGTAAGTAAAATTATATATATATCATTATAATTCTATATAAATTTTGACAGTCTATCCAAAATCTCTCCTTTCATCTGATACAATCTTCTTAAAATTTTGATTGTATTTTACCACAAAAATCTCTAAATACGGTCATACGGCCATCAAATTTAAGCCCTGCCTACAACATATAAGGAAATACGTAAAAAAAAGAAATAGAACAAAATAAGGAAAGTGAGCGTATAAAACTTTTCCCGCCTTGTTTTTTAAATCTACTCATTGTGAGAGCATATCAGGTACTGGCAGGCTTTGTTTAAGACTGCATAGTAGACTACTCTCTGCATTTGCGAAATGATGGCAATGCAGGTTTTAAATACGAATGAGGTAAAGTATAGCAAGCCTTGTGAATGGTGGTACAAACTTGGTTAGGATAACACTCAATCTCAAAGCAACTTGCACTACACACTGCACAGGGATGAGTAAAGTATGGTTTTACACACACAAACACCCTCATTTTCTTCGCTTCTTCATTGTACTAAATAGTGTTAAGGAGGAGTAAGAGATGTGTGTTCCGTGAATGCTGCAGAACTCGTAGCCACGATATAAAAAAAAATTCTAGTTCTTTGTAGATGATTTTGTTCAACATATCCTGTATCTATCTGTTTGTATGAATTTTTATATCTCAAAATTTCTCTAACATCGGAAATAAAATTAAAAGTAATTTGTCATTGATTAGAGAGTATAAACCAGAGAGAAAGGGATATTCCATACCTGGGTCTTGCAGACTCGTACATCTTTCCCGTCGGAGAGAAAATGATAAGTCCAATTTCAGCCTCGCAGAGAACAGAAAGCTCGGTGACCTTTTTCAACAATCCTGTCTTGCGTTTGGAGAATGTAACCCGACGATTTACAGGGTTCTGTATCTTTTTCAGATGCACCTTTCCCCTCACCATTCTGTTCGTAGATGCACCAGTTGCAGAGTGCGAGAGCCTTCACACAAACCACAGCTCCCCACCACTCAAATCACCATGTGAAGAGATATATGTGTTTGTAATGTAGGTTTGTATCATTAAAGTGGGAATCGTACTTTTTTAAGCTAATTAAAAAATTAAGACTTGAAGCCTGTACATTTTGACACAGGATGTCCTTTTCTTCTCAGCAATTGCAGTTTCTGCAGTAAATATTATCATTAGGTACTTGGCTTTAACGATTGGTTAAAATGGACTACTCGTATAATAATAATACTAATTTTGGTACAATAATAATATACTAATTTTGGTATATATTATTTTGTATAAAAGACGAAAGTAGGATCTAGTCGAACTTTGCAGTTTTTTTCGGCTTCGTAACAGAACAGAACTCGCGGACAGATTGAAGCTTAAATTTGACGGTCATCTCTGGCCTTCAACAAATTCGTGAATGTTAGATGTAGCTTTTAAGTTGAGTGCGCGATCATTTCCTGTTCTTCCCTATACTAGAGATACACTTGGACAATGTCTAAAATATTAATGGAGATAATATTACCTATAAGCTTTACATAAAAATGATGGTTATATAAATTCAAACTCCGTCATGAAACCCAAAAAAAACAAAAACATATTTAATCTTATTTTATTATTTATTTATTATTTTTTAATATAATGAAGCAGGTCACATTTTAATATTAAAAATTAAAAATATAATATACAATTCACATAAAAGATGGATAGAGTAGAATCACACTTCAAAAAGTTTATGATAGATTCAAAGAAAGATAAAATAAGATAAGAAGACTAATTGTTTAATCTTCCAAGACTATATTAATGGCAGAAGAATAGAGATATCTAGAAGAGAAAGGGCCCCAACAATATGAGATAATCTGGCCATCAACAATGGACTCCTAACCTATGAAGGCATCATCCTTATCATTATATTCTTATTAAGTAGCAACATACATAGGTGAGATGACAAGATCCAAGAAAGTATTTTTTTCATTATTTGGCTAGCTTGAATGGCCATACTTGGATGAAAAGAAGTGTCCACATGGCTAAGGAGTCCATGCATGGTGTTTAGGAATGGAGAACCATGATACCCACGATGTCCATGCTTGGAGTTGTGATTGTGAGCATGTCCACACCAGTGGCAGAGAGGCACACCCCCATTGTGAAGAAACATCCCTACTAACAAGAGAAGATGGAACACGAGTATCCATATGGGTGTTGTTAGCCTAACACTTGATTAAAGACTACATTTGAACAACCTTTAGAGCCACTTTCTTAGCTTAGGCATAGATCTCTAACATGACATTAAAACATATGATAACTTTACTGTTGTAGTGTCAAAAAAAGGGTCCTTTGACATTTTCGCACTCGTTTGGGTCCTCCTTGTGGATTTTGGCTTAATGTCGCCTTGATTTAGTGTTGTAATGTGGATAACACATTCACATTAGGTCTTGGGCCCTTCTGAACTAATGGAATTTAATGGTGCCTTGCAAAAGTATTGTGAAGTGTTGTAACACACTTTCACACTTTTCTAGAGTTTTATCAATTAACTAAGCATAATAAACATAATTTTAATCATAATCAATATTAATCTTGTCTTATTTAGAGCATTGTAAAGTGTTGTAACACACTTTCACATTCCTCTAAGCTTGTCATTAATAATTGGGCTTTCTTATGCTTTAATTGGCCCTATTTTGCATCAACAAGCCTCATTTAGTGGATCTTTTCAAGGATAAACCCGACACCAATCAATAACCAATCATAATTCAAGTGTTCCTGGCTTGTGTGGCCCAGATTTAGTGTCTGGGACTCATTCGCCACCTTGGGAAAATGAGTCCCACCTATGTCTTTTTTGCCCCGATGCAGGTTTCACACATTTCTAGGCATTTTCATTTTTGGTCCCATACATTATGTGTGATGGGACTCATTCGCCGCCTTGGACGAATGAGTCCTGTGTGACCAAAATTCAAATTTAAATCAAATTTTTGGTGGGATTTTATTCTCCTAGATCTGGTATCGGCTTGTAGTGTTGTAATTTTGGGAATTCTTGCATAATTAAGTATAAATACAAGGTTTTTTCACTCATATTCATATCTAACATTCAAGAGAGTTCACAAGAGCATTTGACCATTCACAAGAGCTTTAAAAGAATTTCAAAGGCAGATTATCAAGCATTCAAGAGCATTCTTCAAGTGTCAATCATCATGTCAAAGATTGCATTCTTCATGTTTGTTATTGTGCTAACATTTGTGATGTGGAGTTCATGATCCAAGCAAGTGTTTCAAGCAAGATCAACATCATTCAAGCAAGAGTCAAGAACCACATCCATTGTAGCCATTTCAAGCATAATTGTAGGACCTTATTGCAAGGGTTTGGTGAGTTGCAACATTATCTTTTGTTCATTTATCATTCTCCTTTTATATTTGCTTTCATTTCAAGGTTTAATTACCAACAAGGGGTTTGACCAATGAAAACCCCTATTCAATATTTTGACCAAGGAAAACCCCTATTCACTAACCCCCCACAACATTTTCCCCTCTTCTTGTGTATGATTTGCAGGGCTAGGTTACAGATTTACCAAGAAGCCAAGTTGGAGAAAAGTTGTCAAATCTTCAAAGTTGTCAAAGTTGTCATCAAGCCTTAGAGAAGCTTGGAGAAGGTCTACAGGTGGCAATTTGTAGTTTCGGATTTGGAAACCAATCAAAAAGAGCAGAGTGGACCGAGAGGCACAAAATCCAATTCAAAACTTCTAGAAAAGAAGAAGTGGACTAATTCACCACTATTGGCGAATGAGTCCCACTATACAGGCCTGACATAGATTTTTACAAATTTGGATACCCTTTTGGCTTAAACCTGTTCCTGCACATTTTCCTAGAAACTGGACTGATTCACCCAGCTTGGTGAATGAGTCCTAGTCAGCATCAACAACAGATTTTTCAGTGATCCAAACCTCCATTCTATCTTCTTTAGTCTTCTAGTTGCACACTTTTAGTTTCATAACTTTTTGTTACATTTTGCTCACTTTCTTAGGTCATTGAGAGTTAGTTTGTATTTCACACTTTGTTTTCCAAGTTTACACTTGGTGGTGAACCCCTCATTCAATATCATTCAACCCCTAGGACAGCCCTTTGCAAGATTTCAATCTCCTTTGCATTGAAATCTCAAGGGTTTGTTCTTGAGTGAAGAGTAAGGAAATAGCCTCTCTCCTTTTAGGTCCAAAACCCTAGAAGCAAAAGAAAGCCCACATATTTTTCTTTTTTTCATGTTGGGGTTTGTTCTTGAGTTAAGAGTAAGGAAATAGCCTCTCCTTTTAGGTATGAAACCATAGAAGCGAAAGAGAGCCCACATATTTTTCTTCTTTTCATTCGGGAATTTAGTGACATTAACAATCTTTTCCATCTTCCTTGCCCTAAATCTAAAAATGAGAAAGCATTTCAAGTGCTTCTTCGTCATGGTCTCGTAAAATTACCACACCGTACTAGAGTCAAATTTCCTAAAGATAACACAAAGTATTGTGCATACCATCAAACTCGTGGGCATAGCACCAATGATTGTGATGCCTTATAGAGTCTACTGGATAAATATGTTATTCCTAAAAACATTGATTGGATTGAATAGAAATAATGTCATATTGTTTCCACCCTTGTCATGTAATAGTTGTAGAATATTTTATTCTCACTATTACATGACCTTTCCCATCACTTACCTCAACTCATTCTTGTCTCACACTCAGTGGGGACAAGAAATTGATAGCCTTGTCCTAGTAATGCATTTGTCGTTGTCCCTTAGACTGCATTGTTCACCTTCCACTTATATAGACTGAGATTGAGAGCCAGATGACTTACTCATAGGTTGACTCGCATTTTCCTTACTAGTCTTTTGCATTATTTCCCTTTTCTTTTATTTGTGATTGCATGTGTGTAATGTGATCCCCGTGATGTTCTTGTTTGATGTTCTCTCTCTTTGTGGCATTCATCTATCTATAGCTTCATTCTTCTCTATATCATGCATCTCTTTCACTTTTTATCCCATGTTTCCTTTTGGGGATGATGTAACGCATCGAGATGCCCTATGTCTCTTCCATGTTGACCCAAAAGGCTTTTTATTTTTCTTTCACTTTTTCATTTATCTTTTTCATTTGTCTTGTGTTTTCCTTTTTGGGATGATGCAACACGTCGACACACCCTATGTCTCTTCCATGTTGACCCTATAGATACTCAAATTAACATCATTTCTTCTATTAATCAATTAAAGCAATTTATTCGATTAATTCACTAATGTTCATCAGGTTGTTTTAAATAAATCAATATATTTAATCAAATCCCTAAAGTCTTCTCATTTGGTTTAATATATCAAATCATTTAAGTCAATTGTCAAATCCCCCAAATCCCTCCAAGTTAATTAATTCTAGATTAATTAACTCCTAATCCTAATTACCAATTCTCTAGTTTTTGACTCAACCTGGGTCAAACCTAAACCCTTGACTAACCCACCCACTTGCACATGAAAATCAATTATTTTAATTAACTAATTATCTCATTTTCCCTCACAAAGGCACATTCTAAGGGAATATTCCTTAATTAACTCCATTTATTTGACTTTCTTTCCCAAACAATTTCCCTCCAAAATATCTCAACCATATTCATTTAATGCCTCTCACAAATGCATTAATCTCTCTTACACCTCTCAAATCCTCAACCAGATGCATTAACTATGCACATTCTCCAAAATGTGCTCCAATTTCACCCATTAGATTTGTGACAAGTGTCAAAATATTATTGAATCTCCTTTAGTCCCACATTCCCCCCATCTCTCCATTCTTCAACCCTTCAATCTATAAATAGAAGGCACTTCTACTTGAAAATTGTCCACAATCTTAGCATTTGCACTATAGGCACTTTCATCTCCATCACTTGCATCTTTGCATCTTCATCATTGGAAGTTTATCAAGGGGGTGGGAAAGGGCATCCTTTCCACATCAAAGGAGCACCACTCCCACTATGGGATAAGGTCTGCATATGCTTACAATTGGTTTCTTTCATCTTTTGTTGTTTTATTAGCATTATTAAGTATGTTTTCAGAATCTCATAGGGATGTTTGATTTTCTTTGTTTTAAATTGACTAACAATGTTAATATATGTCAAATTTTAAGCACTTGCAGGTTTAGCATCTACATAATGGCGCTAGAGGGAGGGCCCAAGCTCATGTTTGTTTAAAAAATCTCACCATCTAACATGTCGCTTGTGTTTCCATATTTTGTATGCATTGCATAGAAATATACAATCTTTGCTTCTGTTCAAGCATTGATTAATACGTTTTTTGTTTTTGGTCATATCAATAGGAATATAAATTCTTTTGCTTCTCTTAAAGGCATTAAAATCTTAGAATATTTATTGATGCTTACTATCAGAATATAAGTCTTCTATTTTTGTAAGTATAAACAATCTAAAGGCTATAAGATAATTTGTAGATTTTTTCGGTCTTATGTGTCAATAACTCTTTTTCTGACAAGGAAAATACATTTTGGTGAGATATTCTACATTTAAATGATATAATATTTTAACCACACATTTTTTGGTGCTCACCCACAAGTTGGACCTGCCGCCGCCACTACAGGAGGACGAACACCACTCACTCAAGACCTCCATCGTCATTGCTCACAAAGGCGGCCTCGATGCGCTCTTCAAAGTAGTCTCTACCTTCTCCAAATAGAAGATTAATTTCACCACTCAAGACCTCCTTCGCTGCATACGCAGAGTCTATTAGAAGCTTTTTTTATTGCTATTTAAGAATTTGTGAAGCTCATGTTTTTCTTTGTTAATAGAAACCCTAGTTTTGGTGAAATTTGACACGATGTCGGCAGAATGAATGTTGATCAAAGGTTGTGGAATTTGGTTTTACACCTACCAATTGCATTTGCTTAAAAGTTTCTAAAAGTCATTTATTCGGTTTTTTTTGTGGTCTTTTTCCAACTATTCATAGCTTTGGTCTATGAGGGAGTAACACAGATTACGCTCTACTTGATTCTTATAGGATTTTTGACTCTTCTAATCATTACTAAAGGAACTATTTCCTATACAACATCTTTGGGCCAGGTCTACAAAGGCAGACTACAAGAAAATGGTGATCTTGCTGCAGTAAAATTACAATGCCCTTTCATTCTAGAAACAGTAACGGTTGATTTATTTATTTGCTGGTGCAAAACATATAGCTAAGTTATTTAGAGGTAGCATATCCTACAGTCATTATAGTCCACGAGTTTACATTTCTTTGAATGAGAAAGTTGTGAAATTTGTCTTTTACACCCACTGTTTACATTTTTTTTAAGTTTCCAAGCCTTTTCATTAAATCTATTTTGTACATATCCTGCAAACATTGTAGTCCAAGAGACCACATCTCTTGATCCATTTTATTGATAGGTTCATGCGCCTTATCTATGCTACCACATTTGCATACATGTTACCAGGGGTCTTTTAAGACACATCATTCACTCAATTTGAAACATTCAAACATTCCCTGTGGGTCATTACAAAGGAACTAAAATGTACATTTCCTAGTCCTAGGTCTACGCAATTATTTCACACATGTGCATTTCTTGTGTAAGCCTGCAGATGTTTCTTATGGTATACTTAACTGAGCCTACACTCACCTTGCAAATTCCAACACTAGGGGTTGGTTCAAGCAAATAGTACGCTGAAGTTGTGTGACAACATTCCTGATAATGGGAACCCAGTCGTCCCTCCTCCCACAATGACATAATCATAGCTTTCTTCTGCAGTCGCACTATTCCCCTCTTCCATAAACTTGTATTTTGTTGCACTGGATTTTACAAACTTTGAGTTGTTTCTAATTAGCGACTTGTTTATGGCGATTTGCATTAGAGTTTCTTATTTGCATTTGATGTTTGGATGCAGATTTGAATGTTAATGCAGAAGCAGGCCACCATCCTATCTAAACAGTAGTTTTTCATTCCTTATTGAATACAACTACTTTGGCATCCATACATATAAGCTTTATTATCATATGTAGATTTGAATGTCAGAAAAGGAAGCTTTATTATTTATTATATGCATATTTGAATGTCAGAAAATCTATTGGGTAGGCCTATAGATGTAGGATGGTTGCCTTGGCTTAGGCGCTCATGGTCGATGAAAACTTTTTCTAAATCAGCTTTTTGATTTTCCTTCAAAGGGATGCACACTTTATCATTTACCTCAAATCTGTTTGTTTTTTAAGGGGTGCATAAAATCTGATTTTTATTGCTAGTTTTGTAATAGCCATAAAATCCTTGAAATATATCTTATTTGTGATTGTTTTATAATGTTTGCAGGGTTGGAATCAAGAAACAATGGTGGTCTTTTTCGAATGAGAAACAAATAAAAAAGCAGATTTGAGTTCAAGCATTGGGCATTAAATTTGAAAAAAGCATTTTTAAATGCTTATTGTAATAGTCTAGAGCATCCAATTGTTGCTTTTGTTTTCTATTTTAGGACAACCATTTCAATTTGGGTTTAAAATTAATCAGTGATTGATTTTTTCAAAGTTGGAATAAAATTGAACCTTAGAAACTTACTAGAATTTTGATCTTGGGTTAAAACTAAACAAACAACTTCACACTTAGTTTTGGTGCTCTAAAAAGAACTCATCATTGCTTTGAGGATTTAAAACGAACTTGTGTTTTCTTTATCTTGTAATTTTTTTTGCAACTTGTGTCATTCAAATGCATATGCACTTCTCTCATGCTTCACGGTGATCTTGAGAATCAAAAGCATTCTAGTAACATTGGCTGTCTAAAAAATTACCTACACATTTCAAGTTTGGGTTTGAAATTGAACAAATCATGCTAGTGTGAGAAAGAGACATTGTGTGTGTTCCCTCCTTGCACTTTATGTGAACTGGGCAGTCGAACTACAAGTGTACTTCCTCACTTTTGTTACCTTTAGAGGGGTCTTCCTAAGACCAATTCGAAGGTGACTCCAACCGGTTTTTCACCCGGGCCGATATATAAATGGATAAGACTAAACTATCAATTCATCATGGTATGTAGGAATTAGTTGTATAGTGTCTTTCAGAATGGGGTACTATTGTAAAAAGTATAAGAGCCCCTAGTAGGATTGATTAAAGCTTTTAGTGGCTTGTTGAACACTCGCAAGGTGCCATGTCCCCTATTACCCTGATTAAGAACCAATTTGTATAGAAGCCAAAATCCTTTCTATTTGTTGGTGCAAGAATGGTTGTTGTGAAGCCACCCCACATTTGTACTATTCAAAGTAGAAATAGAATAAATCCTTTTAATCTCCAGATTTTAAGGATTTTGAGATTTGGTGGTCCTAAGAAGTGTGTGTCATGGAGGGGAGCTAGTGTCGCCAAATCTCTACCTGTTCACTTTGTCTTAGTGTTTGGAAAAATCCAAGTGGGGACTCAACAAATATTGTCTTTTCTATCCTAGGTTTGTGCAATTTCTGAGTTAGTTAAATACTTTGCTTGGATCCAAAACTTTGAAACAAACATTCAACAAAGTCATCAAAACTTCAAACCCTTTAGAAGAACAAATATCTTTGAAAGAGTCCACTTATTACTTCTTGTCCCTAGGGATTCTATCCTTAGATGCTTCTAAATATTTGGGCCCATATCTCAATTTGTTCTCTCCAAAGTCAACATAGGAAAACTGTTCCTTTGATTCTTTAATTTTCACAAAATGGACCTTGTGGAATGAAAAGGAGTTGAGACATAGACATTTAGTTAGAAAAGCTAAGAAAGAAACTGTTGATGTGGTAAAAAGAATCCATTAAGCAAAGATAAAATACAATTGGAACCCACACATGTGTTTGTTCAAATTATTTCCGCACAATCAAAATCCCAAAACCAAATTATATCCATCGTCATAAATGTCTTAGTCCAAGAGATCTCAGGAAACATCTTTCAACACTTTACGAAGTCAGAGATAGGTTTCTCTATAACTTTTACAAACGTGCTTCAAAGGACAACCCAAATTTGATTTCATTCTATTATTTTCAAAATCCATCTCTCTTCTAATGTTTTGAGTATCTCACATTATAAGGTTGAAACTTATAGAGGTATAGCATGTTGTTCAATACCTAGGTCTTGTAAACAAAATTCTGTCTAGGTTCATCTAGGATCAAAATCAACACCTTCACTTGTCATACCATCAATCAAATCCCATCTCACAAACAACTTTTAAAGCCTTGGAAAAATCATTCATGCTAGACTTTTGGTAATCCTTCAAATCAAAATAAAAATTACCTTGTTTGGCTAAGTGTGTGTGGATGAATCCTTCCTCATACACTTAGTTAAATTGTCATCCTTGTGGACAATTTTATTCCAAGATAACATCCAACATCTTGGGGTTTATAAGTCCATTATCTAAATCAAATCAAATCAAATCCAAACCAAATCCAAAAGTCCTAAAAGTCTAGTATTCCTCCAAAGTTCTTAAGAGTTCAAAAATCCATATCATTCATCCTTCATTTATCTCATCACCATCATTTGATCCTTAAAAATCCTAGATTTTATTTTTTGTACTTAAAGTTTAGACCAACCTAAGGAGTTAGAGGTTTACCTCCCATATTCTTGAAAGTTGATCCTTATTTTATGGTCCAAACTAGATCTCAACACAAGAAGAACATGGAGCAAAACAAAGAAACATCCACTTCAAGTGATTTGAGTCAAAATGAAATAGAATTCAACCCTAGGATATCCATCGACCTTCCAATTAATCCCCCTCAAATACCTCAAAATATTCAAGAGGGAGATTGCCAAGTGGAGGATGTCACCAACAATTACCAAGGGATGTCTCAAGATGAAATCATGGAGCTAGTCCAAAATCCTAAAAAACACAAGATTGTCAACACAATGATGAGACTCAATCCTTCACAATACATGTTAGCATTAGCAAAGGAAGGGGATAAATTCCCCTTTAATTATGATGTGAGCACTATTGTGGAACAACCTCTTGGGACTATGTCATTTTTATCATTCACACCATCCTTCCAAAACATCATTCAACCCATCCCACAACCAACATCATCTCATGCTCTAAGTCAACCCATGATCACCAAGGGGAGTTCATTGCTCCAAGCTCTCCAAACACACCCCCTTGTAAACAACCAAAACTTGGATGCAAACACCATATTGGGTATGCCAAACACCGTCTCGCAAGACCCAAAACATTTGTATGTCCCACTCATTTTCCATGACACCAATAATTTATCCACCTTCACTGCATCACTGGTATATTCTCTTAATACACAAGTCTCTCTCCCCATGATATCACAAGGAAAAGTGGGTTTATTTGGACAAGGGGGGACCTTTGATGCATCATCATCACTTTTGCAAAGAAACACACCTCCAATATTCCCATCATTTCCTCTTTTGACATCAACATCCACACCAAATCAAGGTTTAGGGAAACCCCTATTACCAATCCAAAACCAGTCAAGTCAAATCAATCCACCAATCGTGAACCAAATCAACACATCAGTCATACCAAATCCTTCGAGCATGCCACTAATATCACAACACCAAGTGGCACCAATCCAAAAATCTCAACCAGTTATTACTCAATCTACAACACCTCAAACTCTCCAAAACATGGTCTCCCAAGGACCTAACACATCAACCATACCATCTACCACACAAGCTCTTGTCATCACTCAACAAGAACCTCCCCAACCACCTCAACAAAATCTCATCACACCATCCCACACCATTCCAAATCCTCCACCTCCACCACCAAATCCAAACATGGAAAATCAATACAACATCACACTACAAGCAACCCAACAAGCCTATCAAAAGGAACTCCAACAATTCCAAGCACAAGCACAAGCCTTATTGCAACAACAACAAGTGGCACAAGTTGTGCAAGTGACACAAGTTGCACAAGCTGCATAGGTTGCCCAAGTTGCACAAGCCGCTCAACAAGCTCAAGCTCAATATCAAGTGCAACAAGCTCAAGACCAAGCCTTGTTATAGCAACAGGATTATCAACAAGCTTTGCAACAATACCAAGCACAAGAACAAGCAACTTAGCTACAAGTCCAACAACAAGCATTGTTGGCACAAAAACAACAAGACAAACAACAAGTGTTGTTGGCACAACAAAAACTATAGGCATACCAACAAGTGTTGCTTGCATAGTGAAACTTACAACAACCTCTTGTGAACACGTGAACAATTTCCTTGAACATGAACACGCAAACCATCCCAACCCTCACCCAAATGGTCGTACCACCCCAAAACACATTCATCCCACCACTAGATCCATAAAGTGATTTGTCTATACAAATTAAATTTCTCTCACAACAAGTATTAGACATACAATCAGGAAAGACAACAAAATCACAAGGGAATTTTTTCCCCTATTCATTTGATAGAATCATTGCAATGGTCCCATTCCCACAAGGATTCAAGATACCTAAATTTGACAAATATTGCGGGACTGGCAATCCTGAAGATCACATTAGGGAATTCCATGTACATTGTATGGAGTTGCATACGTCAATTCTTATCTAATGTGGCTCTTCCCTCGAAGTTTGGTTGGTCCAACAATGGAATGGTTCTCTTGCCTTCCCCTTGGAATTAAAAAGTTTCAAGAAATTGTGGACTTATTCATACAAAATTACTCATTTAACATAGGCATGGACACAGGATTGGAAGAATTGTCCAACCTAAAACAAGCCAAGGGAGAAACATTTGCTTCTTTCTTACAACGATGGCGATCCAAGGTGAATAGGAGCAAGTGGGCTATTCCAGAAGAACAAATTGGGACTATCATCTCCAACCTTGAAGGGACCTTGTCTTTTCATTTGAAAATGCAATGCATAACAACCTATGACCAATTGATCCCCAAGGCACTCAACATTGAAATAGCCCTTATAGCACAAGGGGGCACACCCACATATCAGGATAATCAACCATCAACAAGTTATAATGACAAACCTCACATGTGGGAAAAGAACAAGAATGTCCCTAACTATGGTGTTGTTGACACCAAAGTTATTATCAGTGCCCCAAGGTAGAATACACAACAACAATCATACCGACAACCACAAGTCAATACCTAAAACATCACACAAGCCAACCCATCATCACAAGAACCCAATAATCAAGCAGTAAACAACCTGAATACTCAAGGGGGAACACCCCTAAAGAACAAATATCCCCCTAAACAAAAGTACACACCACTTGGGGAACAAATCAAATCTATCATGCAACAACTGGTGCAAGAAAATCTCATCAAAATCCTTGTTTATGAAAATTATCAAGAGCCTCAGGTTAAACCACCATGGTATAACGAAACACATCTCTACAATTTTCAAAAAATAAAAGGACATACGACCATTGGTTTATGAGACTCAAGCGAAAAAAGAATCAAGGATTCTCTGAAGATGTCATTGAGAAAGGTAAAGGTATCACTACCAGGGAATATGATGATCAAGAAAGGGTGTCTCAAGGCACCATTCAACTCCCTATTGAAGTAGGGCCAATAATCATGGAGACTACTTGTCAAGTCCTTGACCTTGAACTCCCTTACAATATCCTCCTAGGGTGCCCATGGATCCATGGAATGCAAGTTGTTGCATCCACATTCCATCAATGTGTTAAGTTCCCTTATCAAAAGAAAGAAGTCACAATCCATGACGATCCCGAACCATTCTATTATTGTAAAAATATGGAGGCCAAGTATTATAAGATCCCCCAAGTCCCAAATAATGATGAGGAATCCACATCTTCGTATATAGACCCATCTACCCTAGCCTTCATTTCTGAGACAAAGACACCCTCCATTTTAGACATCCCCAATATTAAGGTTATTATCTAAGATAATAGTTGTGGGGAATATAAAATGAAGAAGAGTGCCATTGTGATAGGAGGGATACCTCAATCTCCTAGATCCTATGGCAAGCCACAACCAATTGACACAACATCTCATACCTTCAAAGCAGAACCTACCACCTTCAAAAAATGGGGAGACCTAAGTAAAGAGGTGGTAGATGAGAAAGATGTATCAAACCTATTGTATCAAGATGAAAGACCTGTACTAGATCTCCCCATGGAGGAAAGCAACAAAGGTCTTCAATTAATGTGTGGATGGGGCTCCAAAACAAATGAGAAGCTTGGGAAAAATGACAATAGCCTATTAGAACCTATTATTCTTGAGAAGCGCATGAAGAATCTCAGCCTTGGATGTACCGCTACAAAGATAACCATTCTTGGAAAAGGTACCCCTATTAAAAAAGTCAAAGCTCCTCCTCACCTACCGGTATCCACGGGTCTACCTCTAGATAACTATACCTTTGATATAACTAATGTGTGTGATGAGGATCCCATCACTGACCTACCTATTTCATTTGAGGATTCCTCACTTTTTATGATCACTACCATGTCTTTTGAGTCGAGTAACCAAACCACTAAATTAAAGCTTGTCTACCCCCAACTAATAGACTGTGACCAACGAGGACCATCAATCTTAAACACATTTGAAAATGATGAGGCTCTCTCGAAATTCATGGGACTATGAGATACTCTACCATATGGAGATCATAAAGTGGGGTTTGATATTAAGTTGGACACACATGTGTACTATGGGGAAATGATTGAATCTCTGAGTCATAAAATTGAAAATTTAAGAGTAACATCTAGGTCTTTAAGTGAAAACCACCTTGTGGCACTTTCTGATCACAAAATAGTAAAAAGAAAGGATGTATCTAAGGTGAAAACCTCTCTGAAGCACCAAAGGATGAGGGATTCAATATTCCCCTTAGTGTTATCCATCAGAAAAAATTAGAAGTATTGGCAGAAAAATGCAACCCAGTAAATCCAGGAACTGAAGAGACACCACATATCACTTTCTATGCAAAGTCACTTTTGACTGAGGAACAAGAAATTCTGGTTGCATTTCTCAAAGAAAGGAAAGTAAATTTTGCATGGACTTATGTTGACATGCCTGGTCTTGATCCAAAGGCAATGGTTCATCATCTAGTGGTCTATCCAGGGGCGAAACTAGTAAGATAGAAGCTAAGAAAGATGCACCCACAGATTGCATTATTAGTCAAACATGAATTGTAGAAACCCCTTAACGTTGGCTTCATACGACCCATTGACTATGCTAAATGGGTTTCCAACCTTGTACTTTTTTCTAAGCCCACTGGGGGCATCCACATCTGCACAAACTTTAGGGACCTGAAAAAAGCATGCCCCAAGGATTATTTTCCTCTTCCCAACATAGACATGATTGTAGATCTAACAACAAGGCACAAAATTCTATCATTGATGGATGGATTTTTAGGGTACAATTAGATTATGATAGCCAAAGATGATCAACATAAGACAACCTTTACTTCTCCATGGGGCACTTACTATTGGAACATGATGCTATTTGGGTTAAAGAATGCTGGAGCTACATACCAAAGAGCTATGACACTGATTTTCCATGACATGATTCATAAATCTGTAGAAGACTATGTGGATGACATACTAGCCAAATCAAGAAAGCCTCAAGACCACATAGTAGCTCTAGGATCTATCTTTGACAAACTAGAAGAATATAAGTTACGACTCAATCCTAAGAAATATGTCTTCGGTGTGTAATTAGGAAAACTTCTAGGGTATATTGTATCAATGAGGGGAATTGAGATAGACCCTGCAAAAATCAAAAAATCCTTGACATGGAAGCACCAAGAACACTGAAATAGTTAAGGGGTCTGCAAGGAAGACTTCAATCTAGTCACAAATTCATAGAACAATTAGCAGATAAAAGCATCCCATATTCTCATCTACTCCACAAGGGGGTAGCATACAAATGGGATGAGAAGTGTTATTATGCATTCAATAAAATGAAAGAATACTTGCTAATGCCACCAATTTTCATGCCACTGATCTAGAATAAACCACTCATCCTTTACATATAAGCAACAATAGCAACACTTGGAGCTCTCTTAGCTCAACATGATGAAACAGGGAAGGAAAGAGTCATTTACTATATTAGTAGAACAATGGTGGGACACGAGTTAAACTATACATTCATTGAAAAATCTTGTTTGCAGTAGTGTTTGTTGCACAAAAATTTAGACACTACACGCTTGCTAATCAAATAAAGCTCATCACCAAGATAGACCCTCTAAAATATCTACTTTCTAAAGCAACACTCACATGGCGAATGGCTAAGTGGGTCATGATCTTAACATAATACAACATTGAATTCATAGAATGGAAAGCCATCAAGGGAAAAGTCATTGTAGATCAATTAGCAGAGGCACCTATATATTCAGAGAACCCACTAGTATCAAAATTTCCAGATGAGTCCATTTTCAATCTTAGTGCAGAAAATCATTGGAAGGTATACTTCGATAGGTTGTATACTCAACATGGGTCAGGATTAGGAGTCTCCTTCATCACACCACAAGGAGGTTGCATCCCAAAGTCATATAAGCTATCTTTTTCATGCATCAATAATATTTCAGAGTATGAGGCCCTTGTCATAAGACTCAAAATTGTAGTATAGTGGAAAATTATGGCACTTAAGGTCTATTTGGACTTGTAGCTAATCATCAATCAATGATGAATACCAAACAAAGGATGAAAATCTTACCCTGTATAAGAAACTGGTGGAGAGTCTCAAGGAATTCTTTATTGACATCACATTTGAGCAAATACCAAGGGAAAACAATAGAGTAGTTGGCGTTATGGCAACAATCAGATCATTACTAGATATCCCACACAACGCCCATAAACATGAATTCTTGGTAGAGCAGCTTCTCATACTAGCTTTTAAGGTACTACATTTTGAGTTCATGTGTGAAAGTGTTGGTCTCGGTGATCCTTAGAACCATGACATATTCACTTACCTAAAAATAGAAGTCCTTCGGGCCACTGATATCACCCAAACCTCAAAAGAACCTTTATTAAGAAGACAACCTGTTTCATTATTTTAGGTGACACCTTGTACCATAGAAGTATTAGAGGAACCCTTTTATGATGCCTTAAACCCAAGGAATATTTGACTGCTTTAACTGAGGGACACGACTATATTTGTGGTTTGCATTCTAGTGGTATGACCTTGGCCAAGAAACTGTTGAGGACTGAGTATTACTACCCTACAATGGAGAAGGAAGCTCATGATTATGTCTGAAGATGTTTGTAATGTCAACAACATGGGGAACTCATCCATGCACTAGATCACGAGCTCCAACCAATTATAACACCTTGTCCCTTTTCACAATGGGGGCTTGATCTCATTGGAAAAATCACCCCCACCTCATCTAATGGACACAAGTTCATTATCACCTCAATAAAATACTTTACAAAGTGGGTAGAGGCCATCCCAATGACCTACATCATAGGGAAGCAGATCTCGAAATTCATCTTGGTCTGCCTCATTTCCTGCTACGGTGTCCCACAAGCCCTTATTTCAGATAACATGACACCTTTCAAGAACCAGGATGTTTGAGAGCTATGCCAAAAATTCTATATCCAACATTGCTTCTCCATCCCATATTATCCCCAAGGTAATGACCAAGATGAGGCTACCAATAAAACCATCTTGAAAATCCTAAAGAAAATAATCAATTAAGTTGGTCGTGACTGGCACCTATAGCTAAATCCAACCTTATGGGCCTACCGAATGAGTATCTACACACCTACAGGTGCAACCCCTTTCTCCCTGGTCTATGGATTAGAAGTCATCCTTCCCATTGAGATTGAGATCCCATCCTTAAGAATGTCATTGTAAAATCTTATTACTAATGAAGAATATCGAGTGTCATGGTTGAACAAGCTAAAACTACTGGATGAGCAGCACATGGATGCTTTGAACCACCTGCAGGTCTATCAAAACTGTCTCAAAAGGAACTATAATAAGAAGATCGAGATTCAGTCATTTCAAGTTGGAGAGCTCGTGTTAAAAGAAAATCAGAAGAATGTAGCAAATCCAGACGGTAAGGGAAAATTTGAACCCAATTGGTTGGGACTCTTCATCAACACGACAAGTTATAAATTAGGAGCATATCAACTATCTACACCTAAAGGTGAGCCTTTGTAGGAACCTATCAATAACTCTCAGCTCAAAAAAAATTATGCCTAAACTTGCAAGGTATAAATCCAAAAAATCCAAAAAAACCAAAAATATATATTAAAAAAAAATCAGAAAAAGGATTGAAAACAATAAAGAAAAAAATCATCCTCTAGTGAAAACCACTTTGATGGCGCTTTGGGAAAGTACCTTGGTGAAAACCTGGCAAACAGGAACCTTATGTAAATAAGCACTTTCCATCCACCATGATTTCTACACTTGTTCTACATCGTTCATCCATTACATTCCATTGACCCTTCTGACACACATTTGCATCTACATTATGGCTTGATCATGTGTTTGTATCATGTTCCATCCTAGAACTACTTGGTACATTCCTAAGGCCAATTTGTGGTGTAGGAGCACCTTGAAATTGACATGATTTCATTGAAATTATGTTGTTTCACATTTCCCAAGGGTAATTCAAGTAATTTTCAATGTACTAAAGTCCTTAGGAGGTCAGGTTTTAAGTTTGGTGTCAAAATTTCAGTAAATGCAAAAGTTGTCCAAAAATTGTCAATATGTAAAAAAATGATGTAACAAGGAATATGAAAGGTCACTTATAGTTTTAGGAATTTGGAGGTAGTTGGAAGTTCAAAAGTCATGATGTAATTCCTTTAAAAAGGCTTTGGAACCATTTTGTAACTCGTGGGTGGTTGGAGGAAAGAAATTAGATAAATAAAATTATTATTTCTTACATATTTCTATAGAAAATCACAGTTTCAGGCCTTAGTACGGCCCTGTATGAACATGAAGGAAAGTTTGAATGGTTTTAGATGGTAGTGTACCCAATCAAATTCCACAGACTTTTTGTTTCATGAAAATTTATGCAGTTTTGAAAGAGATATTGAGTTTTTACTGTAAACAAATAAAACCATGTTCTGGGGTAACCAAAGACATGAAATATTATGCTACTCTCGTTTTTAACATTGAAATATCTTGATTTTCTGTAAGTAAACTCTTTGGAAAATATTATTCCATTTTCTAAAGGCTTTGGAGCAAAATGTTACAGGTAAAGTGAGTGGGATTATAATTTCTAGCCAGTATTCTCATGTCTCATCAGACATTGAAGACTTTTGAGATTAATTATTGACTTTATTTGATAGATTTTGATAATGAATTAACACAACTGAGATGATGAAGACTTGAGAGATATTGATAGGCATGCTGCTGCTGAAATTCAGACAATTTATAATGAAGTGATGAAAATGTGAATGGTCTGCATTGTGGGGTTTAGAAAAGGGTTGGTCTTGTTATTTCAACTGAAATGAAGGCATCTAAAGTGTTGAAACAGTGACTTGTCTCTTGGAAGGTAAAGCTTGGAGTTTGGTGGTTTATAAGTTCCTTGTTGGTAATTGAGGACAACTGTAAGTAAAATAGTTATGGGTTAGTGTTTTAAGGAACCTGGTTGATTTAAATTAGTCATTCCCATGATGTTAAAGTAGTTTTGAAGATCATGGAGGAAATTTGAACTCATAATTGTGTTTTGATGTATTGGATCAAGTGATTTGTGAAAGGGAAAATGTAATAGTGATGAGTAATCAGATTGAGATGTTTCGAGTTTAGACAAATGAAATTGGGATAAGTTGTTTCCTTCCTCTATATTGCATCAATTTGTCCTACCTATATCAGAGTAGTCTATCACATCACGCTGAGAGCATGTTCTTATACCTACATTAGGTCAGATTCATGTATATTCTTGAAATCTTCCTAAAAATCAAAAAATCCAAAAACATTCATAAAATTAGAAAATCCAAAAACATCATAAAATAAAAAAACCCAAAAACATCCAAAACATGTTGAAAATCCAAAAAGTCAAAAAAGTAAAAAAAATAGAGACGTCAAGTCGAACTACGAGTCTCTGAGCTTGAATGTAGGAAAGGCCATCATTGATGTTCCCTCGAGACACATTAGGTCAGTTCTTTAGGAGTCTATCATAATAAACTGACAATCCAAACATGTTCATATCTCATCAATAAACAAGTATGTGTCAGTCGAACTACATGGTATTTGTGTGTATAATGTAGAAAAGGCTCATCTTTGAGCAACCCCCAAAGCCCCTAGGATAGATCCTTAGGTTAGGTTCTTGGTCAAAATCTTAGAAAACACCAAAAAATTAAAAAAAATTGAAAATCAAAACATTTGTAAAACATCTTGAAAATACCAAAAATAGTTTCAAAACATTTCAAAATACCAAAAACATTCAAAAAACCCAAAATCATCCATCCCACTACAACACTTATCTGCAATAAACATCCACTCATAATAAATGATCATCATCCTCAACCTTTGGTGAAACAATCGAAAACAAGTTTAGCGAATTGAAAGTGTAAACTTAAATGTCAAAGGTCTCAAGTCTAGGTTAGTAGGTAAACAAGATTGGTCAACTCTTGGTATCAATGGCCTATCATCCCATTATTCTCAAAATCATTTGATAACATCATGTCCTAGGATGCATCCTTCCTACAATGGACATCAACATCATACATCACCGTAGTTTAGTTTTGACTAGAGGTATGAAGAACATTGGCTTGTTTGTTTAATTGATCTTTTTTCTGTGATTTATCCTATTTAGAGAAAAAGGAATGGGGCATTGATCATTATCTTTTTTCTTTTGTGCTTGTTGGATATTCTTGTAATATAACTTGGTCATGCTTACTTTGTTTGGTTTGTAGGGAGGTTGTTTAGATGTCTTGTTGACTATTACATGGGAAGGTTTTTCCTTCCTATGTTTTAGTCTGAGATGTTTGAAATATCTGAAGTACATCCTAATAAGGATTTAAATGCCATGTGTGAATAGGGATACTCCTACTTGGTCGTGTTTATGCGTGTGATAAAAAATAAGGAAAGTTATGCTCTTTACATCCCAAATCCCTGGATAAGCAATAAATCATCATCATTCATCATCACATCTAATAAAGTCTTGATGACTCAGACTTGTTGGACTTCTGCATCTTCTTAGAATCAAGGGTTGATCCCTCTCATTCTTCTATCCTCTTTCACAATAACATGCTATCATGACATGGATCGATCCCACATTCATAAAATGTCAACATACCCATCTTGCATTCTCATACATATGCATCGTCATTATCATATATATATGTTAGTTTAACCATCCATACATCCATCTTGAACCTCTTTGTCGTGTGATCGACCCTAAAATCGAACTTTTCGCCCAATCTCTTGAGGGGGTAGTGTACCAACGTAATTATTTTCGCTGGGGAAACAATGGGGCATTCAAAGAAATTATAATTTTTTTGAATTTTGATCTCGACAGTGTTATTCTTTGAACCAACGCAACTAGTACAATACTTCAAAGAGGGGAAAAATGTAGATGCTCAAATTAACATCATTTCTTCTGTTAATCAAATAAAGCAACTTATTCACCAGTGTTCATTAGGTTGATTTAAATAAATCAATTTATTTAATCAAATCCCTAAAGACTTCTCATCTAGTTTAATAAATCAAATCATTTAAATCAAATGTCAAATCCCCTAAATCCCTCCAAGTTAATTAATTCTGGATTAATTAACTCCTAATCCTAATTACCCATTCTCTAGCTTTTGACTCAACTTGGGTCAAACCTAAAACCCTGACTAACCCACGCACTTGCACATGAAAATCAATTCTTTTAATTAACTAATTATCTCATTTTCCCTCACAAAGGCATATTCCTTCATTAACTCCATTTATTTGACTTTCTTGCCCAAACAATTTCCTTCCAAAATATCTCAACCATATTCATTTAATGCCTCTCACACATGCATTAATCACTCTTACACCTCTGAAATCCTCAACCATATGCATTAAATATGCACATTCTCCAAAGTGTCAAAATATTATTGAATCTCCTTTAGTCCCACATTCCCCCCATCTCTCCATTCTCCAACCCTTCAATCTATAAATAGAGGGCACTTCTACTTGAAAATCATCCACAATATTAGCATTTGCACTATAGGCACTTTCATCTCCATCACTTGCATCTTTGCATCTTCATCATTGGAAGCTTATCAAGGGGGTGGGAAAGGGCATCTTGTCCACATCAAAGGAGCACCACTCCCACTATGGGATAAGGTTTGCATATGCTTTCTATATGCTTGCAATTGGTTTCTTTCATCTTTTTTTGTTTTTTTTGTATTATTAATTATGTTTGAATACTCGTAGGGATGTTTTATTTTATTTGTTTAAAATGACTAATAATGCTAATATATGTCAAATTTTAAGCACTTGTAGATTTAACATCTACAGACCCGAAAGGGTTTTCTTTTTTTTTGGACTCTTTGTGTCATTCTTCCAATTCTATTTGAATTTGGGGGATGTTGATAGTTCCAAGCTCTCTAAAAAAATTGTAGCAAAGAACATATTGATGCGAAATTCATAGATCCCTTATGTGTTTGGTGTTTTCATTTTGGGGGGAAACCCCTCTCTTTTCTTTTTCTCTTGCATGATGCAACTTTACTCGGAAACATATGACTTGGCATAGGGCTTTCCAAGTTGGCTCTCATGTCTTCCTTATTGTTTGTAATTTTAATTTTCTACTCTAAATTAATTTCTCATAGCATGGTGTTTAGCAATTCCTTTAAAGTGGGGGCATACATTGGCATTATTATTTTGCATTTTCCTTTTTTCTTGGTTCCTAGTGTAGCCTTCTTACTTCACATACAATGTTTTTTTCATTTTGTGGATAACATTGGGTGTGACATCCCTCAAGAGTGTGATCTCTCTTAGCATATTGTATTCCTCTTAGTGGCTTGATGTGACACACCGCATCCCCTAAATCATGAATATTATATTCTTTTATTGGTCCTCTCTTGGATACATTAGGCACAATGTTCCTAAGGAAAGATCTTGCATGAACTAAGCAAGTCTCCTTTGAACATTATTTGCATGTTGCATTTGTTGTTATATGGCCACCTTGAATAACACAACTTGCATGCTTGTAGAGCCATCCTATTTGTTCATGAGCTCCAAGAATATGTGAAGCTCTTTACCACCCCAAGAAGCTGCAACCATTTTGTGTGTGTATACTTTTACAAAAGCTATTAGGAGATAACTTTGGTATGGTTGAGCTTGGTGAAGCCCAACTGAGATAATGACTTTCCCCCTTACAGCCACTCTTGCATGTGTGTGTGAGTGCATAACAGCCATGAGTAAAATGTTTCACCTTTTGTGGGATTCTCACTCTGAGACACCCAGATCTGATCCACACTAATCCCCACTCCCACTGTCTAATGTTTGTCCCAGTCTTGGCACGCCCTGACACATCTGCTATTCTTTGTCCTGAATTTAGAACACACTTTCTAGGCTCTTATCAATTAATCCAACTACATAATCAACATTAATCTTGAGTTATTTGGAGTGTTGTAAAGTGTTGTAACACACTTTCACATTCCTCTAGGCTTTTCATTAATAATTAGGCTTCCTTATGCTTTAATTGGCCCTATTTTTCATCCATAAGCCTCATATAGTGCATCTTTTCGAGGATAATTCTGACACCAATCAATAACCAATCGTAATTTAGGTGTTTCTGGCTTGTGTGACCTAGATTTAGTGTTTGGGACTCATTCACCACCTTGGGTGAATAAGTCCCACCTAGTTCTTTTTGGCCCCGATGTAGGTTTCACACATTTCTAGGCATTTTCCATTTTTGGTTCCATACATTATGTGTGATGGGACTCATTTGGCACCTTGGGTGAATGAGTCCCGTGTGACCAAAATTCAAATTTAAATAAAATTTCTAGCAGGATTGCATTCTCCTAGATCTGGTGTCAACTTGTAGTGTTGTAATTTTGGGAATTCTTTCATAATTAAGTATAAATACAAGGTTCTTTCACTCATATTCATACTTAGCATTCAAGAGATTTCACAAGAGCATTTGAGCATTTACAAGAGCTGTCAGGAATTTCAAGGGTAGATTATCAAGCATTCAAGAACATTCTTCAAGTTCCAATCATCATGTCAAATATTGCATTCTTCATGCTTGTTATTGTGCTAACATTTGTGATATAGAGTTCATGATCCAAGCAAGTTTTTCAAGCAAGATCAACATCGTTCAAGCAAGAGTAAAGAACCACATCCATTGCAACCATTTCAAGCATAATTGCAACACCTTATTGCAAGGGTTTCGTTAGTTGCACCATTATATTTTGTTCATTCATAATTCTCCTTTTATATTTGCTTTCATTTCAAGGTTTAATTACCAACAAGGGGTTTGACCAAGGAAAACCCCTATTCACTAACCCCCCACAACATTTTCCCTCTTCTTCTGTGTGAATTTTAGGGCTAGGTTGCATATTTACCAAGAATCCAAGTTGGAGAAAAGTTGTCAAATTCCCAAAGTTTTCAAAGTTGTCATCAAGCCTTGGAGAAGCTTGGAGAAGGTCTACAGGTGGCAATTTGTAGTTTCAGATCTGGAAACCAATCAAAAAGAGTTGAGCAGATGGAGAGGCATAAAATCCAGTTCAGAACTTCTAGTTAACTAGAAGTGGATTGATTTGCCACGATTGGTGAATGAGTCTGACTATAGAGTCTTGAAAAATATTTTTATAGATCTGGATACCCTTTTGGCTAAAACCTATTCCTACACATTTTTCCAAAAAAATTGGACTAATTCACCTAGCTTGGCCAATGAGTCCTAGTTAGCATCAATAACAAATTTTTCATTGATACAGACCTCCATTCTATCTTCTTTAGTATTCTAGGTACACACTTTCAGTTTCATAACTTTTTGTTACATTTTGCTCACTTTCTTAGGTCATTTAGAGTTAGTTTGAATTTCACGTTGTGTTTTCCATTTCATTGTCTTTTCCAAGTTTACACTTGGTGGTGAACCCCTCATTCGATATCATTCAGCCCCTAGGACAATCCTTTGCAAGATTTCAATCTCCTTTGCATTGAAATCTCAAGGGTTTGTTCTTGAGTGAAGAGTAAGGAAATAGCCTCTCTTCTTTTAGGTCCAAAACCCTAGAAGTGAAAGAGAGCCCACATATTTTTCTTCTTTTCAACTATATATAGAGATACTTATCGATAGTTGATCCAACAAAAATGGTAAAATTTCTACCTTTCCAAATTGAGAAAAGTATCTCCACTCTAAAAGCATGTCAAATATAGGTGTATCTTGTTGGAATTTTGGACAATCTCTTAAAAGTATCATATGCGCAGAAAAGGTTTTAGTTTGAATGGCTTAAAAAAGTATGGATCAATTGCTAAATAATTTGGGAATGTGGAAAAAAGTAGTGTAAATGCTTAATGGTTTTTGTATTTCCATTGAAAGGTTGAATGGGAGTTTTCACTCTTAAATGAGAAATATTAGATCCCATGGGAGACCCTAGTAAAGAAGACACATAGCAATGTGATTGAATATTGGTTTCACCAAAATAAACGATTTTTAAAAAAATCTACATCACCATTATGAAGTAAAGGCCTTGATATTCCATCCCATATTAAGCTTAGGAACCATTTTCAAATGGGAGAAAGCCAAGAAAATCCCTTACAAGGATTGTAACTCTAAAAAAGGAGTATCTAGGTACCACTTCTGATCCTTCCACTATGGTTTTGTACTTGAAATTTTAGCCTTATGAATGATAGTAGGGGGAACCAAATCAAAGATAGTTTTGAAAGCATCTAGATATTCGTTACCAAGATTAAATTTAGGTTTAAAATCTATCCAAGAGAGCCATTTATTGGTGCTTCTAGAGAAAATGACTAAAATAATAAAAGCAATACATTTGTAAAGTTTGAAAGCATGGACCTAGAGAATGTTAGAATGATTTCTATCCTAGAAAGTTATCATAGTAGAGCACCATGAATAATTTCGATTGAAATAAATCACAATTCTAAGATTATCCCCATTCCAATTAAGTTGTGGCTTGGTTACCTCCCAAGCATGCCAAATTATTTTAGTAACAAGAGTGCCCTGAGTGTGCACAAGCTCCCTCACGATGACAATCATATGAAAACTGAAGCCACACCAAGATTTTTATTAAGGACACTAGAAGTAATATAGTGTCAATGTAAAATTTTGCACATTTCATTTCATTCCAGGGTGTAAATGATCTATTTTGCACCCAAAGGGAACCCATCACTATAAGTATAAATTAATCCAATCCCACCAGAGCCTTATAGAAGACAAGATAATTTAAATAAAACTCTATGAAATCATTTTCATTGACCTAAAGGGGCCCAAAGATATATTTGAGTAGTTATTCAAAAAATTTATAGTAATTTGTGGATGGATCCTAAAAAGAGGACTATTAGATGTCAATGGTAATAATGAATTAGGAAATATCTTAGCCACGATCCACTCGTAGCCATAAGTATCTAGACATGTGGGTTTGGATAAAAAAGACTAGTTGTAACATCACATTTTTTCACTCAATAACAAAGTCAAGGCACAAGTTATTCAAACATTGTAAGGCCTAATCAACATTATTTTGTTCCAACAAAATATTAAAATAAATCATCAACAAAGTGACCACTAACAAGTTAACATGAAGTATTAGGGAGAAAAATACCCTTCGCTCTTCATTAAGAAATTGCATGGTAATCAAATGGACAAATCCCACAATGGCCAAATTAAACTAATCGAAGTAAATTGGGGAAAACAATTATTGCCTAAAGCATGGCCAAAATGAAAAGTCACTCAATCAATCATAAGGTCCAAAAAGCTCAATCTTGATAAAAATTGTTGGAGAGTGATCATCTACCAATGTGAATATCTTCGAGCTCATTAGCTCTTAGTATGGATTTGATGTTTCCTTTACTTATTATATATCCTTTAGAATATATAGAAAATTCTATGTTATAAACATGAAATAATTTAGGACCAATTGCATTACATAAAGATTCATAAACTCACAAGAAAAACCATCATTGACCAGGACCTTATCATTGAACATAAAAAAAATTACTTATCATATATCTACAAATGTGAGGTATAGATAACAAAAGAAACATTACAAAGCAAAGAGCCTAGATGAAACTACACACACATTATTTTAGAGCTTGTTCCATCTCTTGAAAATGTAACTACACATAGAAATCATGGTATTGATATTGAACAAAAGCTTCAAAAATTACATAGAGTTTTTTAATTTCTTGGGAAAATAATTTAGGGAAAACTAATTTTTTTATTTCAAATATTCTACCACACCCTTGCAAAAACCTAGAAATTTTCCCTTCACATTTTGAGAAAATACAATGCAGATTTAATATTTGAATTAAAACATGTAAAACCTTAAATTTACCGTCACTTGTTTGACTTAATATGAAAAAAAAAATATTTAACACTTCAATTGAATCTAGGACTAACCAAAAAAATTATCTTCACATTCACACATATTATTAAACCCTAATAATTATTGGTCGGGTTCATAACTAGAAGGGAAACTAATTAGAAGGTAGGCTATAGATTTAAATATTTGACCCTAATCTAGTAAACCCAATAAAGAGATTTTAAATTTATTTAAATTTAAAAGAATCTAACCCAAACCCAAATCATAAAACATGATTAAAGTTTTAATGCATATTACCTATGTTATAAATTGGGCCCGATGCAAAATAGGTTACAAATTATTTCATACTTTGATAAGATTATAATAAATTATAAACACTACAATGGTAAAAACAATAACTAGAAATACAATAAACATTAATGACATAAATGATGACTACATTGCCACAACAAGCTAGAACTATAATACTAGAAACCATGATGACAATGTTGTCATGCAAACTAGATATAGTTATAGACACCTAAAAATGACTAATGCATTTTAATCTTATCATGTTATCATTATCCTCATCAATTATTCTATCTATATTAACTAATTTTTTTTACTTTTTTAATTAAGTTAATATTTCTTCCTTCCTATATCCATAAAAATTAAATAATTTTTAATTATCTTAATCTTTTTAGCATATCTAAATTAATTAAATAATTTTTAATTATATATTTAATTCATCGTTTATCATTTTCCCTCCAACATTAATTAAAATCAAATTTAAAATTATCTTTGGTCTATTATAATTGAATAATTTTCATTAATTATTTAATTAGCTAATACTCCTCTCTTAAATTAAATACATTAAAATTATTTATTTAAATTTAAATTAAATAGATTTCTCTAAATAAACAAATAAAATTAATATTTTATTTGTTTTTGATTAGAGGTAAAACAGGTTTTGATGGGGCCTTGAAACCCAATACAACTAGTTTTGAAGGACTCTGTAACTCTGTCAAAAGTAGGCGAGCTACATAAAAGATAAATCGCATACAATTAGTAGCAAAACAATAGCTACAGTTAACAAGAAGACATGACTACACATATTGCATCAGATAACAAGAGAGGGACAAGATCCCAACACAACCAAATTTTAATTAGGACCTGGAAACCATAAGTAAACATTGAACCCACCTGTACTAGCCAGACAACAACAAACTATTTGCTCAAGAAAGACATCACTGATACAACTCCAACTTGCATCTGAACCTTTAAAACAAGGGAAACCAAACTTTTGAATCAAAGCAAACATCTTTTCCAAATTATCAACCTCAATATGAGAAGAACAAGGATGATCCAGTGAAGAAAACATCGCCATACAAACATTTTTTTGCAACAACACCCCACCAAACTGTAAATAGTAGCCTCCCAACAACACCTTCCCACCAAGGATGCCAACCCAACCTCCACCTCAAAAGGAGGGGGATCACCACCAAAAGAGAGGATGAAATGAGACCCAAAACCTCTAAAAACACCACTCTCCTCCTTATACAAGAAACACCTTAATAAAAGCTAGCATAAAGGAGAAGATCTACCAAGCACCACTATGACTTCCAACACCACCTCAGTAGAAGAAGGATCCACCTCAAAAGGAACAATCTCACCCTCAATAGAAGAGTCAAGTTGTAGATCCCAATAGAAAGTGAAATCAAAAGGGAGGGAAAACACCACATCCCAAGGTAGCCCAAGTATCAGATAAAAGAGAGAGGAAGCAGGGAACTCTTCAAACAAAGCACTTAGCTAGGCCCAAAGATAACCACAATCTGCACACCAAAGAGCCATATTGAGCAATGATCCAAACCCAAGGATAATAGAAGTAGACCAAGCCCAAGAGGGACAAGGGAGCTCCAACAAGGACACTGAGAGACAACCAAACCATAAAGCCTCCAAGCTACCCCAACACACCGGTCAAAGCCAAAGATAGGCCAAATCTCCACAGATCCAACCCAAGGGAAGCACCACCAGTCCACAAAATGGAAACTAGGAGCACCCACTACACATCCAAGGAAAGAAATACCACCACAATACCACCAAAATGACATTAGAAGAGGGCTAAGGGAGACCCAAAAGGAACCAGTTAGAAAACAAGCTAGCATAGAAAGCCTTGAAGCCATCCCATTACACTGAATAGGACCAAGAATAGTCCAATCCTCCAACCAATCCACCTTTTGGGAACCCCCACAGCCACACACCACTGAAGTCCTCCAAGAAATGCCAAGGAAGTAACAAGCACTGCACTAGACCTCCTCAATAGGAGAATCAAGAGAAAAGGAAAATATAGCATAGAAAGCCTCAAAAAAACAAGCAAACCTAAGGGACTACAACCAGGAAGCCGAAACCCTCCAAAGTAGGACAACAAAGCAATGGAAAAAAATGATCAAAGCAGCTCCAAACCTCAAATGGGACCAAAAGGAACCACAAAATTGCACCAACAACCTCTCCACAGTCACCAAAAGTAGTAGAGAAAGTAAGAGGATCCTTCTCACCACCTGCAAAACCATGAGAGAAGCCCCAAACAAATGGAGAGAGTGCAAAAACCACACCCTCAACAAAGAAGGATTCCCTAGAGAAACTCCAAATGATTCCCCACTCACAAGCTCCATAAAAGACAGGAAGGCAAGCCAGGAACAGGGCTCCCAAGAACCACAAAAGAGTAGTGGCACACAAGATCAATGACACAAAACTGAAGCTACTCCTTCCTTTGGAATCCAAAACACAGTCTTAGGGAACGAATCAACTAAGAGACAAACACCCTAGAGCACTCCACACACAAAGAAAGGCTGCACCATCCAAGATAGAGAAATGAAAAATCCTCAGTAGGAAACTCCACCAAAAGGTGCTCAACACCCTCTAACACAAAGGGAAACTATAAAGTAGGCCAACACCCATCACCAACCAACAAGTCCACAACAAGATACACCATCAAAAGGCACCCAATTGGTATCTGTATTACAGGATGGCACCCATCACCATCCATAGTAGCATCTTCAGGTCCTTTTGCAGAGAGCACAAAACCAATACCACAGTCATTCCCACCTTGCATTCCAAGGACAGAAGCAAAACAGGGCAATCCTCCATTCGGATCTTTGTCCTCATCGCTTCCTTCATTGTCTATAGAATTCAAACTACAGATTCTTGCTTGTTCACCACCTGACGCTGCTCTCGAACACTCCATCTTTAATCAATGGTTGAAAGTTAATATTTTATTTGTTTCTGTCACTATCATTTTCAATCAAATAAATCTGTTTATTTAATTCTTTTAGCTTTTCCTCCATAAAATTGATATTATAGATCTTACCCTATCTTGATTTTTTCAATTAATCTCCACCATTAATCAAATATCAAGTGAAGCATATAAATAAAAATCCTTCATTCATTCATATCTCCTATATCATCATTATTATTAATCTCCTAGCTATCCTACATTATTATGAAGACCACATTATCAAGTATCACTATTATCAGTCTATCACTATCAGGCTATATCAAGCAAGCTATCCTTATCATTTATCATTATTAAGAATTAGGTATCATTTATCTTCAATCATTTTATCATTATTATATCATTATTGTTCTTTCATTGTTATTGTTACTTTGAAGAGACAACCACAATGGAGTAAATCAAGGTATTTTCTATTATGAGTTTGTTTGTTATTCACTTATAAGCCAAGATTTTGAGCTTCATTGTGTAATTTTTTTTTGGATAAAAGTGGCAGGGCCACTAAAAACCACTTTATTAAAAAAGAAGAAGAAATATTATAGAGTAATACAAATAAGTACAATGAAAAAAAAATATTAAAGTAAATTAAAATCTAAAGCATGTGTAAGCTGAAGGTAGACAATCTAAAACTTCATATGCCTTAAGAATCAAAAATGTTTGAGGGCATGAAATTCCCTAAAGAGCATTAAACCCTTCTAAAGGAATCAAAGAGATTCTTGTTACAAACTGCAACAAGCGTGCCATGCCCTCCAGGCCAAATCCTTGCACAACATCCCAAACCACTAAAACATTGGAGACGCTGAAGTGTAACCAGTGAATACTATGCTAAAATTTAGATCATCAAGATCAATTTCAGGAAGGCCACTAAATAGAAGAACATAGTCTAAATCAATGAAAATTGATATAATATTCCTTGGTATGAATTCATTGAATCCTTCCATAAAGGAATTAATTTGGGAACGAATGGAATTTGACAGTATATGCTCTACTACAAGATCCTTATTTTGATGAAAAACTGACTTCAAAAGGGAGGGCCAAGTAAACTACCTATAGCTAAACACATATGATGTCACTAATACCACATTAGGACACTGAACAAAAAGACAAAAAATATTTCCCAAATGTTAAAAGGTCAAAAGACACTGAAACGTGGATCTAACCATAGGAGGACACTGCTGTTGGATATTACCAATTGCAAAGAAGCACAACCCCAAGAGACTGATGTTGAAACTCAAGGAAGTAAATTTCACCGATCTTGTTAAGAATGGTTGGATCTATAAACTCCAAAGGGAGATTTGGAAGAGGAAAAAATGAAGGGAGGGTTGGGAAATCCATAGGCAAGGTAGAATGAGCCTTCCAGGGTTGAAAAACCAACAGAAAAAGGTCAAACCAATGGAAAGTTTTTCCTAAAATCATTTTTTTACTGCATTAATTTCAAAAATGACCAAAAAACTATCTAAAGATCTAAGATGGAAGTATGAAGATGCATACCAATTCAATGAGACCCACTTGTGCAAAACTAAAATAGGTACATCTTTGCCCCAGAACTAAACAAACACAATATTCAATTGAAGATCTCTTACCATAAATTTGAAGGGATAGGATGCCAAGACTGAACTGCAGTGAGTGGGCGAGAGACCTTGATCCTTTTGTTTGGTTTTGCATGTTTGATTTCTCTAACCCACCCAAGCCCTTTAAAACAGAGAACCAAACACAAAAAGAAAGATAAGATGCAACAAATGACCAAATAAAAAATGTAATATTTTGTTTTTGAGAATGACCAGACCACCAAGGATGAGACACCAACTAAACTTAAAGGAAGAAACATGTGAGAGGAGAGAATAGTGAAATTATAGATCAATCACAAGCCACCTCAGCTAATTAACTGAGGTTAATTTGATTCCCACCTAGCTCCTAAAACTGGATCACTGAGAAAGTCCTTGTTAGACAAGACTTTAAAATTGGTACCTTCATCAATTTCTTTGTTACCTAAAGCATCTCCACAACCATTTTCTTCACAATAATAATGTGAGAGTTGGAATTGATCAAACAAATTCAAGAGAGAAAGAACTTGGTGACAAATGTATTTTAGCCTCCAAGAGGAAACTAATTTGTTTATGACTGATTGGATTGCTACCAGATTCTCCTTCAATATGAAGACTTTTGAAGCCATAGTTGATTGCTAGTAATAAACCAAAACTAAAAGCCAAAAATTATGCCAAATTATTAGTACCAATAGGAATAACTTTACAAGCTACCTTTAAAACCATGCCAGAGACATCCCTAAAAATAACACCAATTCTCAAAATACTAGGGTTTCCATGTGAGGCGCCATCAAAGTTTAATTTAACCCAATTCTAAGGAGGGGGGAATTTATCTTGTAGTACAATTAGTCTCGAGACATGTTGTGGAATATAACCCTTAGAAGGAGGGGGATTTAAGGCCTTCCATCTCTTTAGTAGATCTACATCCCATGAAGAAAAAATTGATTTTGAGTTTCTGTTCCTTGCAACCTGAGACATTGTGACTTCAGAAATGGACTTCTCAATGATGGAGATGACCCTCAAATCCGGGGAAGAGGACTTCCTAAAATTTTTATTGTTCCTATCAATCCAAATGTTCCATATTAAAATGGAAGGGGTAAGTTCCCAGATACTTGCAAAAGTTGAAGCTTTTTAAAGATGGGACCAACACTGAAATTGCTCGAGTAGAGTATGATGAAGTGGGGAGTTCCATTCCAACATAGATTTAAGCCAAAACTAACATTGTTGTGCAAAAGGATAGTTGAGAAAAAGATGACCCACACTCTCTAAAGCATTTATGCATAAGACAAGAAAATAAAGGGGTAATACCAGTTCTATCGAGTCACATACCTATTAGAATTTTGTCCTTAATAGCAAGCTAAGCAAAGTTTCTAGCTTTCAGAAGACATTAGGAGCCCTAAAATAGCTTGGTAGGCTAGTTTTCAAGTTCATCCCTTGTAATGAGACTATCATAACCCCCTTTGATAGTGTAACAACTAGAAGATTACTTAGTCTAGATGATTTCATCCTCTTTCTCAGAGAAGATAATAAACCTTTTAGAAAGTTCCTTCTTCAAAGCGAGCTTCATGTTGCTAGGAACTGGTAGGAATTTGAATGACCTCCATTTAACTTGGGTAGGGAAGGAGGAAGCATCTATAGATAGGCAATTACTTACTATGGATCCCCAAATCTATTTGAGAATAAGTTCAGTTAACAACCAATGATGCAGGGGCATCTGGAAGCATTCAAAAAATTGAGGCAGTTGACAGTGAAGTTGCAGAGTACTGGATTATTGCATTTGATTGCTAGAGGTCATGGATTAAATGCTTTGTTGTCGAGTGTGTTTAGTGTTTCCATATTAAGTTTCAGAGGTCCACATGAAGATTTGGTCGAGTTGAGAATATCTATGTTCTAATAGTTGTTCAATCGTTCTAGTTGGTGAACTTGAAAGAAGATGAGGTGATTATGGTGATTTGAGTTGTTGTGGATGTTTCTGTGGTGATTCATGATGCTCGTGAATTTTTCTAGATCGTGTGTTGTTGGTCCACATCGACCGTTGTGCTCACAATTGGTGATTTTTTTGTGAGGTCATGTTTTCCATGTTCTTGGTCGACAGGGTGTTGTAGTGTGTTGTGGATCTTCTAGGAATAACTTTTGAAGGATTTTCCTATTCAAGGATGTTGTTTTGGGTCATTTCTTTGTTGTGACTGATGTTGGTTGGGTCACATTGTAAATTGTTTATTGTTTGAGGCCGACCTATTTGAGCTTGCACGTTGTTGTATTTAGGATGACATGTTAAGGTTTAGATGATTTACAGATGATATAAATAGAAGAGAGAGGATTTGTTACAAAGGAAGGAGGAGGAAGGATGGATTAATAAGGTGCTTGATAGTGTGAAGTATGAAGCACAGTGATGAAGTATTCTGATATGAAAGGATCTCAGAGCAGGATGAGTGTGGAGCATAGCCGAAGGAGTTGATGAAGATTGTTATCATTTAAGTTATTTGTTATCCTTGGGTTGCGGCCTAGAATCTGTTAAGCCCGAGAGGCATATGTAATGTGTTTTGAGATTATAATATAATAAGGAATGAGCTTTGAAGGCTGTATTTTTCCCTGTTAGGGTTTTCCTAGGATATATCTTGTATCCAGTGTTCATGAATATCTTTTATCTTTCTATGGCTTAGTTATTAATTTTTGTTGCATATTTGTTGTGATCACAAAGTTAGTAATTTAGGCTACAAGGTGGGACAGTCCTTAATTGGATCCTCCTACCTTGATTGCATCAAACAATTTCCCAAAGAATTAAGTGGCATGTGGCAATTCCAAGCATCATCCCAAAAGTGATCTTTTTCCCCATTATGGATTACCAATGCCAAATTTGGAAGGACATCCCTACATGAATACATAAAGTTCCACATCTTAGAACTTGAAGGAAAATATCTAAGGGTAAAAATTCTTTCTCTATCCATATTATCCAAATATTTTCTCTTTAGTAGTTTGCACCATCTAGCTGAGGGGTTTGTATAGATTCTCCAAATCATTTTGGCACCAAGAGCCCTATTTTGCATATTCAAATTCCTGATACTTGCACCTCCCAAGTCCTTTGGATGAAAAACCTTGTCCCAAGCTAACAAAGAGATTTTTTCCTTTCCATGAACGTTATCTGACCATAAAAAGGACTAAAATTAAATAAATTGGTATTGCACTTAACATAGATTTTATCATTGTTAATTTTCCTAGTAAAGTGAGCCATTTGAATTTCCATGTGAGGATCCTTTAGGAGACAATGGAAATGACTTTCTCCCACAAATTATGTTTCTCCTTACCCGAAAAGAAGGGTAACCCTAAGTACTTGCAAGGGAGATATTCAAATGAGAAACCCTTGAAATTAGTCAATCTTTGTTGAAATAGGGGAGGCACATTTAGAAAAAATATTTTAGACTTGTCTTTGTTAATCAATTGTCTGGAAGAAGAAGAGTAATCTACAAGAAGTTTATGAATGGAAACTACTTCCTTCATGTTTTCTTTTACAAATAGAATATTGTAATCCACAAAAATGAAATGAGTGAAAGCCTCAGGAAAAGATGAAATATTAATCCCTTTCCAAAAATAATAAAAATGAGATGCTTTGATTACCCTACGCAAAGCTTCAACCATCAAAGTAAACAAGAATGACAAGAGGGGATCACCTTTCCTAATTCCCTGGGAAGATGAGAAAAAAAAACAAGGAGACCCATTCACCAGGATCAAGAATCTTGCCCTAGATATACAGACATTGATCCATTTGCACCATTTCTCAAAAAAACAAAAACTATAAAGAACCAAAAGAAAAAAATACCAATTAACCCTATCATATGCCTTTTCCAAGTCAAGTTTCAAAACCATAACAAAGATAGATTCTAATATAAAAGGGAATTTTTGTGCCTCTCCACCATGTGGAGGATCGATTATTAGTCCTGTAATAATATGTTGATTAGTTTTTTTTATTGTGTCCCATTCAGATCTCAGACCTTAGTTTTTTGTATTATTTTTTGAGATAAAGTAAATACAAAGACTATGCCTATTTGGACTTATCTTGTGTCTTATTCTCTGCTTACATATAAATTTGTGCTTTGTGTCATTCTTATTATCAAGCATATCTTTGATAATTTATCATTCTTTATTTCTAGCTTTTATGTTTTCTTAATTCCAATTTATGGTAAACTGGATCATGTTTTTATAACTCTAATTTTTTGTGAGAATCATGTTGGATCTCATATTATGCTCATAAGCAAGGGAATTTCTGTAAGAGTTTGAAGCACAAACAATTGCTCTTTGGTTTATCAACTGTAGTGTAGAAAAATGTATCCCTCTACATTTTCACACTTGTTTGGGTCCTCCCTGCTAAAATTGGGCTTCTTTATGCGTTATTTGGTCCTATTTTGCATCCACAAGCCTTATTTAATGCATTTCTCCAAGGATAATCCTGACACTTAACTATTGACCAATCATAATTTAATTTTTTTGCATTGTGTCCCATATGTAGTGATTTGGGACTCATACGTCATCTTGGACGTATGTGTCCCACCTAAGTTTTGGGGCTTGATCTTGAATTTTGCATAAAACTTAACTTTTCTTGAAATTTATGCCCGAAGCCTAGGCTACTATTACTCATATGCCCCAATTGGTGTATGAGTCCCACATTAGCTTGGACCTATTTTCAATTCAATTCTTGGTGGGATTTTATTCTCCTAGATTTGATGTCAGCTTGTAGTGTTGTAATTTTAGGAAATTTGGCATAAACAAGTATAAATACAAGGTTATTTCACATATTTTCTCCTAGCAACTTTTATGAGCAAGAATCCTAGCAAATTTATGACCAAGAGAGCATTCAAGAGCATTCAAGAGCTGATTATCAAGCATTTTGGAGCCATATTCCATATTCAAGCATCATGCCAGAGTCATCATGCATCATGTGTGTTTTTGAGCTAACATTTGTAATGTAGGTTTTCATGATTCAAGCAAGCATTCAAGTCAAGATTCACAACATACAATCAAGAGTCAAGATCCAAATTCATGCTAGCCATTTCATACAAGATTGTAGCCTTTATATCAAGGTTTTGGTGAGTTGCAACATTGCATATTGTTCATTCATCATTCCCTTCATGTTTTTATTTGTTACAAGGTTTGATTACCAAAAAGGGGTTTGACCAAGGCAAACCCCTATCCACTAACAAAAAAACATTCTTTCTCTCCTCTACATATGTGTTTATAGTTCTAGGTGTTTTGGAGCTTGAAGATCCTTTGAAGACAAAGTTGTAAGATTGAAGAAGGTTGTAAAATTTGTCAAGAACTGTCATCATCACAAAAAGTCACCCAGATAGGCTAGAATTCAAAGTTTTAGACTCAAAGATCGAACAATAGAGAGGCTAAAAAAGATCACTAGAGGATACTAGATTTTCAAAAAAACCCTAATACTGGGACTAAATCACCACCTTGGGCATATGAGTCCTAGTATACCATTTTTAGACCCTTTTTTGTAGATCCTGGTTTAGCAGTTGCAAATTCCAGATTCAGCTTGAAACCCTAAACTAGTACTAAATCGTCCAACCTAGTGTATGAGTCCCAATGTGCATCAAAAGTGATAATTTCAGGATTGCAAACCTTGTTTCTGGAATCCCCTATTTTCGAGGTGCACCTCTGTTCATTCTTAGTTCATTATTTTGATTTTGAGTTTAATTTCCTAGGTTACATAGCTAGATTTCCTTCTTTCTAAGCCTTTGCTTAGTGGTGAACCCCCTTCTTTCTTTAATCACACCCAAGGACACCTTATATCAACCCCTTCCCTTAATTGAACCATTATATTGAGATCTCTAAGGTTTCCTTGAATGAACTAGAGTGAAATAGGAAGGGAACCTTTTCCCCCTTTATGTGCTTCATCTTCTAAAAGGTGGAGCACTCTATTTCCTTGTGTTCATCAATTTTTTGTCAAACCTTAGTGGGTGCTTTCTATGAGAGGATCCAAATTTTTACTCTATCTTTGCATAAAACTTAGTAGTTCATTCTCTCCTCAATAATGAAGGGTTTGTGGCACTATGCATTTTATTTTATCATAGTTGATATCCCAGTAGGGTATTTTAAATGTTGTAAAAACTTTCAACACATCACCATACTTAGTTTTATTTCTTCCATTTCTTCCCCTCTTTTTCCAAATCAAGAATGAAGAAATAGCTTCTAAAATCTTGGAGGTAATTTAGTGGAGTGCAATAGGTTCCCCATCTACTAAATTTCCAATAAGGTTGTTCAAAGAGGTGTACAATTTTATGATCAACAATTTTTTTTCTGGCACACCCAATGGGACCAAGTGATGTTTCATGATGTCTGATGCTCAGCCTTGAAGAGGCACTTGAATTAGATTAGTAGAGGTTGTTATAGAATGAACTCGTGTATTCATGCCAACAGTCCAAACAAGAGCATCTTCTAAAGGTAATTTTTGATACTTTCAACTACCATCTTTTGATCCTCGAAGAAGAAACACTACAAGTTTTGTATCATCTATTAGGAGAAAGAGGGTTAGAAGTACAAGCACCACATTTAGAGGTTTATCTACTCTTCCAATTGATAGATCTTTCTAGATTAGAATACCTATTTTTTGTATTCATAGAGGCCTATTCCCCATGGCTCTTCAAGCCCCAAGGAATTTTGTGTCATGGAACAATGGTAGTCCACTTCTTCCTCCTATCCCTCTGGATGTATTGCCTCATATCCCTATAAATGCTATAAAACCACTAGAAAAGTTCACCAGAGAATATTTAAACACACCATCAAAACATCTCCAAGATGTTGTTGATGTTTGTATGGTTCACAATATTACAAAACAAAATGTGGCCCTTAGGTTGTTGGTCGCATCCTTTAAGGGAAAGGGTCAGGACTAGTATAGGTCTTTGGCTTCTAATTCCATCTATATTTGGGATGAGCTTGGATACAAAATATTTGATCACTTTTTAGAAAAGGGAGACTGCTCATCCCTACTATAGTAGCTAATAACAATCAAGAGGGCTCCTCAAAACGCCATGATGGATTTTAACACCAGGTTCCATAAGACCTAGCAAAGAATTCTCACAACAACTAGATCCCTACCAATGATGGCATTCATGTTTTACTTGAAGGATTTTAAGTCAGATATTTTGGTAATTGTATAGTCACTTAGAGGTAGCATTATTTTAGATGCATATGACCTACAATGAGGGCATAAAATAGCTTGATAGATGTTGGGAAGCTCCCACCTAGGCCATCAATGCCAATGTTTGTAGAGATATATGATTGAATGCAAGAAGTAGTTACTAGTATATCCACTACACCTCCACCATCAATGTACATGTATCAAGACTAATACACAAACAAGGAATTTGAGCTCTTCCTCATCAGCCACAAAGATGAATGACATAAAGAATATATTGAGGATAGTCTCAAACGAGCTTGTCAACATAAATCGCCAACAAGGGACACCTCCAAAGACTCCTCCTCAGAATTACCAAGGGAGGTAGACCACATTTCCAGCCCAATTCATATTCAAAGGCTCCAAGAGGAAATAATTAGTCACAATCATCAAGTAAAATAGTTCTAGTACCCACTCCACTTTAGACCATGATGACTGTCACAAGCAAGGACTTAGTCCCTGATCGGACTATGTGAATGCTCGGTGTTTTGTATGCAATGATGCCCACATGCCTCAAAATTGTCTGAAAGGTAATCTCCAACAAAGGGTAGCATAACAAAGGAGCTAGGGCATCTCTTTGAATGTGGTAACCTATCAATCTCCTAGGATTGAAAGTGCTAGAATTAGTGCTCAGATGTAGGGTATGTATCTAGAACAAAAATAAGAAATTACTCCCAACTAGACACTTTTCTCTTAGATGGAGGGAGAAGACCCTGTGTTTGTGAATGAATTTCTAACATCAGGAGCACCACGTGTTCAATCAAATTATAATACCCACTCAAAATGAAGAATCATTGGGGAGTATGTGTTGCAAGAACATCAATCATAGCAATATTCATAACTGCAAGCATAACAACCACAATAGAAAGTCATGGAAAAATTAGTTAGTTCATTGGTAATAAGCCAACCTATTTTTAAATCAAGAGAAACACCCCATCTTAAACCTAAGGTACCATGAATCTGATCACTCAATGTAGTTGAACAACTAAAGAGGCCTCCTGCCAACGTTTCCTTATGGGAAATTCTAGATATTCCAAAGCAAAATAATTTATTACAAAATTCTTTAAGTAAAGAGGAGAAACCCCTACAACTAGGCTCAATCTTGATGCACAACCAAGAGAGAGGAAAAAGGCCCAATCAAGAGCCTCAGTCTTCAAAAGCTGCAACATTCATAAATATCAAAGAAAAACAGGATGGAAAGAGGTATGAAAACTAAAGAAAACCCCCTTTTTCTTAACCCTCATTAAAGGAGACAAATTATTGCATAATAACATGATAGATTTTGACACTATTACCATAGTGATGCCGAAATTGGTGGTTGAAGCCCTGAATTTGAAATATGAAACCCTAGACAAAGGAACTATATAGTTAGATGGGAAAAAGGTTCCAACCATAGGTCTAATCAAAATCCTCCCCTTGACCCCATATTCATGTCCAATTCATATGGTCACCTAAGAGGTGGTCATAATTGATATTCCTCCCATTTTTGGGATGTCCCTATTAAGAGACTTCACGACCAAGATTAGGAGGTACCTAGCTCTTGACTGGTCTCAATTGATATTGAGAACTAAGCATGGTGGAAAAATGAAGATATTATTTGAGGCCCTACATGTTGAGAATATTGTGGAAGATGTGGTAATTATATTTGAGGCTACACATACATCTATCTATAAAAATGAAATGTACTATGTTGAGATGCTAAAAGATGAGGAAGCCACAGGTGATCGAATTTTGAAGAAAGACGTCTTGTTGAATCAATTCCTAGAGTTTGACCCTTTAAAAAAATTTCATGCTACTAGAATAGGAATAGATGTGATCTATGATGAGGACCAAGTAATTTTGAAAGTTTCCAAAGATAAAGAGGCTCAAAAGGAGGATTAATACCATGAAAAGGGCTTATGGACACTGCACTTCAATGGTGCGAGATGTAGAGATAGATCAAGAGCAAGGATCTGCCTATTATCCCATATTAGAATAGAGACTCTTAGAGCTTTCTATTTCATGTTTCCATGCAAAAAAAATGAGGTAGAATACAAAGGCTTGATCCATGGTTTATATCTAGTTGAGCGCTTAAGCATTAAAAAACTGCAAGTTTTTAGGGATTCAAAACTAGTGGTCAAGAAGATCAAAAGTAAATCGACCATAAAGAATGTGCAAAATTGATCTTACCGATATAGGGTATGGTACCTTATTTAAGGATTTCATGATTTCAATATCCAAGTGGTTCTAAGGTCATGAAATGTCATAGCAGATAGGATGGATTTGATCAGCTCCCAAATCAAGCTAGTGACCAATCTCATAGAAAACTAGCATGCAGTGCGAGTTAAGGTCCAATCCATGATCCCTAGTAATAAAAATAATTGACAAGTATTTGAGAATGATGCTCAAATTTCCACCTTCATACAACAATAGAGCAATTTTGTGGATCAACTCTAGCCAAAAATTAAGGAGGCTTACGAGGGCCATCTCATCCAACTAAAGAGTAACAAGCTTCTGAAAGGGTTAATCACCCTAAAAAAATTGTTCGATTGTGATTATGTGAAAAATAGAAAGTGAATATTTACAACTATTAATGAATAGATTTTTCCTTTAACAAATTGAATACGAATGAATCTATGATACCCAAGGACACATCAATTCACAAAATTTGGAGAGATTACCATTGTATCGGTAATCTTCCTCAAAATTTTGATTGAGGTACAAATCCCTCTTCTAATATAATTTTGTATTTTTCAAATATATAAATTAGGGTATGCTTTTTACTATAAAATAGAAAAGGAAAACTAACACTTTCTCATAGGCATGATACAAGCACGGAGGGAAATTTTTAAAATTAAATTACTATGTTGAATGAAATGGACTGGAAAATGATCAATATGATGACTCACATATCAGATTTCTAATGCTTGATGACTCGACTCAATACAATTTCAATCACTTACTGCAAATAGAATGAATTAAATTTCACTAAATAACACATCGTCAAAGGGAAGGAATATTCAAATGCTTTTCAAAGCTCACAAAATCACTCACAAACATTAACATATAATTCATAATTACTTCACATAGACAATAACGTTTACATAAAAATTAATTAAAACTACAAAACTTGATTCTTTATTAAGATCAATTCTCACTCATGCATCACAATACAAGGGGGATCAAAATATTGGACCCTTGCAACATCTTACAACTGAATATTTAAACTTTAACACTTGTGACAATTAGGATTTCTTGAAACTATTTCTTGGATGCTAACTATTGTCTGGCTGAATAAAATGTTGGTCGAAAACTGACTAACCTTATCAGATTATGACAAATCCTTCATTAATTATTGTTTTTAGGGATTGTAATGATTACATCCCATATCCTGATTGGTATGATAGGAGGATGAATCGTCACTTATTGTAAGCAAACCACATGGCCTTCTCCCATGTGAGATGTTTTCCACCTTCAATTTTGGTGAATGCTGATATGCCACCTAAGATTTTTTCTCATAGTTCTTTAAATGTTGAGGATCACTTGAATCTAACTCACAAGATATACATCGCATTGCCTTGAATTAATTAAGTTTAAAGAATTTTTTGTGTAGTTCAACATTAATTGCTTCAAATAAGCTTTGCCAACTTGTCTCTGTCACTTTATAAATCCTCTTCACCACTATTCATTCTATACAATGCTAAGTACTTCTTCAAGTATGTCAACCTCATTGAGCGAAGTAGTCATGGAGGGTGATTTCCAAGTCATAGAAGGTGTCAAATGCAGTGTTGTTCATAGGTTTGTGCTGGATCAATTGAGGGAGTTCTTCATCATCCATAGTGATATGGAAGAAGTCATCCACATTATTATTGGTGAGCACTTCATGTCGCAAGTGCATGTTCACAATTCCAATCTATTTGAGCACTTTATATACAATATTGTGTGCACTTTCGATCCTTTTGAATGAGCTTTATGGGTTGTTGAGCGTCTAGTTCACACATGATATCTGCAATATGATGAAGATTCCCTAAGGGTGATTTTTTCATTCATCCATGTGTGGGTTTGATTTGTGATGCAATCTGCATCACTTGTGCATTGCATAATGAGAGGGTTGGTCAATCCTTTACCCTGCTATGTGTTGGCCTTGAAAGCAAAAATATGGAGAAATTCACTCACTACATCGAATACAAGAGAAATTTTTTTCTCTCCCACATAGATAGAGCAAATATAAGAGGTGATTGAGGCTATTAGATTCCTCATGTTCACCCTTTGTGTTTGAAAACCCCTTTGCTGTGAAACCACCCTCTTTTTGGCAATGTAATATGGAACTTTTATCAATACATATATATATTTTTGGCTTTCTAAATTACTTTGTGTTATGGAGATCTTTGTCTACTTTGCATTTACTGTTTGTAACTTTTCATTTTATGGTCATGTGGAATGAATGGAACACTGCATTTTCTTGTAAGAAATATTCTTTTTTTGTAAATACATCCTTAGTAATGAAATGATTTTGGCCTTGAATACACTGGTTAAATGTTTCTGGGTAAGTTTTGGAAATGTTTTGGAGTCCATCGTAGTTGTAGAAACCTATCTTTATGTCGCCATATAGAATAAATTTTAAATTTTAAATTTTCCCATTAGTCTTTAATGTAAATCACTTAGAGAATAATTACAACTTATCTTAAAACCTCAATGGGGATGAAGAAATTTTGAGAACCTTATCGTGACCGAAAAAAGGTTTAAAACTTTACAAAGTTCCGCCAAACCTTTGATATTTTCTCATGTGATTCTCTTCTTTGATTACAAAGTGCCTTTTAATCTTTTAGGTCCCAAGACTGACCTGTAAAGTTCCAAAGTTAAGCTTGTCAAGGAACATGCAAGTTTGAAGATTGAGTCAATGACCAACCTGGGTTTGAAAAAAATTAAAGACCGACAAACATAACTATTTAATTTTCCAAACTATTTTGAAGGACATTTTGAGGGGAGAGGGATAAAAATGATGGCAACAATGACCAACTAAGGAGACTACTCTAACTTAGATGTCAAAAGAGGTCAAAAAATAAAAGTAGGGAAGGATGTCCCATAAGAAGATCAGGATAGGCTAAGATCTTTCTGCACTAGATATGATGGAGTGATAAGCTTGATTAAAAATGATTTAAAGGGTTACAACCCCAGTGTCATCCAACATACCAATGACCTAGCCAAAGGAGCCAAGACAATCTAGCAAAAGTAAATGCTACTCAATCAAAAACTAGAGTCCCTGATGGCACAAGCATTGAAGGATTTGATTGAGTCAAGAATCATCTACCCGACTAAGCATTCTACTTGTATATCCAATCTAGTACTGATTCAAAAGAAAAATTACAACATTCAGCTCTACGTAGATTTCAGGGATTTAAATAAGGCATCCCTGAAGGACCATTATCCTTTGTGGCCGATGGAACAAATATTATAGATTGTGGCTGGATCAGAGATGTTCTACTTACTAGATACTTTTTTGGGCTATAACCAAGTTGTTGTCAAGGATGGAGACCAACACAAGATAACATTCACCACTAATTGGGGAATGTTTTCATATGCAAATATTCCTTTTGGCCTATCTAATGCAGGGGCTACCTTCTAATGTGCGATGGACATCACTTTCAAGGATTTGACCAGTAAGATCATCCTATCTATTTGGGTGACTTGAATATTTTCTATAAATTTAAGAATGATCAGTTTGATCATTTAGAAAAGGTCTTCCATAAGTGTCAAGAGTATGGGATTTCTTTTAAAATCAATAAATGTGTATTTCGAGTTCCATAGGGTAAACTACTTAGCTATGTGATCTCTAAAGAGGGGATCTCTATAAATCCTAAGAGAATAAAATTCATAAGGGATTTACCCTTACCAGTGAATAAGAAAGGGGTTCAATCTTTCTTAGGAAAGATTAATTTTCTCAGTATATTGATTTCCAACTTCATCGGGCTTGCAAGGCCTATTACACCCATGTTGAAGAAGGATTTAACTTTTAAATGGGCCTTAAAGAGAAGAGATGCCTTTGAAAAGATAAAAGAAGCCATTTCCACAGCTCCAGTGTTAGAAAACCCAAATTTTTCCAAGAGCTTTACCATGTACATTGATCTAAATTAAGGTAAGGATTCAATTAACAATATTTGGCATAAAAGGAACCTGAGATATTGTGTTCAATTTGAATAAAATTGAAAACTTGTGAAAAGAGCTATGTGCATTCCAAATCAATCTTTTTATTCAAAATAGCTGAAGTATATACAAACTGGAGAATTCCAAAAGTCACCATAGCCCCAGGAATTCAAATTGAATAACTAGCTGTGAGAAAATACAAACAAAAAAGCTAGGAATTTATTTACCCCAACTTGGTGGGGTCATAAATTTTTGCTCGGTGCTCAAAATTCAAAACCTTTTACACAATTGGAAAGGTCTCCAAGAGTACTATTTTAGTCCCTAAAAAATTGTACCTTTGGTAGCAGCTTTTTATTTGATCCTAGAAAATATCAAAAAAAATTGAAAATTTGGATTTTTTGTTTTTTAGTTCCGTCACCTTCATACTGCTCTGGATCATACATCTACAACAATGAGCACAACATTGCTATCATACTCATGTAAAAGGAAAAAGAATAAAAGGGAGAGCATTCGTTTGATTTCCACTCGAGAACCCTCAAAGGGTATGAGACAAAGTATAGCTTTATTAATAAACAAACATTTTCCATCGTCAAAGGTCTTAAAAAAATTTGACACTTGATAATGGTGAGAAAAATCATGGTCCTAGTAGCCCACCCCAACGTGAGGCAATACATTATGGAATGAGAAACCATTGACAAAAGAGAAAATTGGATCACCAAGATCCTAGAGTATGACATAGAATTCCAACTAGCAAAGTTGGTTAAAGGAAGAGGCTTATGCAAATACCTTGTTTGGGATCTTCAACCCCAGATAGAAGAAGCATCTACGGATGAAGTTTTTGTTAACCAATTTGAATCAGAAGAGTCTTGGATGCTCGATAGGATAAGGTTTATGTAGATAGGAAGGTACCAAGCTATCATTCCCCCACATAAGAGAAGATTCTACAAGTTGCAGAGAGTCAGATACATCCTATTTGAAGGTATCCTTTCTATAATAAATTTTGATGGCATCCTCCTCTACTACGTGGATTGGTAGAAGGCTGAAAGGGTTCTAAGAAAATTTCATAATAGTCCTATAGGGGGGCATTTTTTTACTAAAACTATTGATCTTCAGATAATGTGGGCAAGTTATTACTCGCCTACCCTATTCTCATAATGTCATAACCTAGTTAAAAGGTGTTCACAATGTTAATATTTTGTCAACAAGTGGAGGAATTCAACTATGCCTTTACAAAAAATTATGGTGGATGAACCCTTTGCTCAATGGGGCCTCAACTTAATAGGTATGATTAATCCTATCTCCAACTTAGGGCACAAATGGATATTAATAGCGATAGACTATTTCACTAGGTGGATGGAGGTAGCCCCATTAAAGAATGCTATTGAGGCTGAAATAGTCAATTTTGTTGAAGAGCTGGTAGCAAGATTTGACTCCTTGAAAACCTTGATTTCTAATAACGCGTGGGATTTTGTGGGGATTGGAATGTTGGAATTCACCTTAAGGAAAAGTCTATCTCAAGACTTCATCTAATTATTACTCGTAGGGAAATGGACTCGCAAAGTCCACAAATAAAAACTTGATTCGGCTAATAAAGCGGATTGATTCAAAACATCAAAGAGACTAGCATAAACACTTGTGGGTGGCTTTATGAGTGGATCGTATTACTTCAAAGAAAATCCTCAAGGCTTCCCCATATGAACTAGTATATAGAAAGGAAGTTGCCTTGCCTGTCTCCATGGAGATACCTGCATTGCATATTCTCAAGTCTCTGAAAGTTAAGGAGAATGGTAGCATGGAGGTAATATTAGCTAAATTTCTAAGCATATAGGATGCCCATGAAAAGTATTTTGATTCCATGATCAACTGCCAATAGGTGGTTAAAAAATGGTTTTACAAAAAGGCATTTGACTAAGGCTTCAAAGGAGACTTAGTTCTAAAGTATGAAGAGAGTGCCACCAAGCCAAGTCAATATGCTAAATTCAACTCCTTATGGAGGGGGACCTTTGTATCATAAAATGAAAAGAAAGTAATGATTTCAATTTATAATACATGGAGGGAAACAACATTGGAATCTTGGTGAATGGAATCCATCTAAAACTTTTCAGTTAAATTGTGCAACCCATATTCTTGTAAATTTTATACATTATGTACTATGTGTACAAAATTGCAAATTATGATATTTTGTGAGGAACCCACAAAAGAAGGAAGGAAAATACTATATTTTATTATATGAACATCATTTACATAAAGCATCAAAGCGCTTAGGCCTTTGTTTTAAGATAGCTTTGAAATATTTGGATACACAAGATGTTGCAGAGTACTTTCTTACAAAAACAACCAAATTTTGTTAAAGGACTCAACTCAAAAAATATAAGTCATGGCACATAGGTTGTGGTGAAGAATCAGTATGATAACAACCTCAAAATTCAAGATACATTGCACAAAGCTTCGGTTGAAGAAAAAGGGTGCAACTTTGAATCTGATAGTGAGTCATTCTTCGACAACATCCTCAACTATCCCTAGTTGAGGAAGATAGAATAGGTCATGAAAATCTATGTACCACTCTATGTCGTAAATAGGCTCCACATTCATCACCCAAAGAAAAAAGTAATTGGAATGCCTCACCTTATAGAAATTCCTTTCTAGTGACATCATTCAAAAATTTGAAAGCAAATGAAGCTAAGGCACGAACTCACCATTGTCGACATGATGTCGAAGGTCCATGACCCTAGGTATATTGAACCAACAAATTGCCACATCGATAATCTCCTCAAGTCCCACAAGATAGTCTTTATAGAATAGATGCTTGGAAATCTTTATGACATAAGGTTTGGACACATTCAAGACCAACCGTGATGCCACAAATCATGACACAATATCCATTTTCAACCAAAAATGGTTCACATCCACCATGAAATCCACCCCAAAACCCATTTGAAGGCAATTACAGTTAAGCAACACTTGGTTTTGATCAACCACTTGATCCTCTCATCATAGACCTCACCTACAAAATCTAGTTCATTCTTATTATTAAGAATCCTAATAGGGGTACCAATGTCACCTAAAACTATAGAATATATAGCTTGCTAGAGAAAATGAGAAGTTGTTTTACATTAAGACTAAGCATAATTTATAGAAAAATGAAGCCAAAAATTCACAAACAAAAAATATTTTCTCTGTTAGAAAGACAACGAGAGAATTATCAATTTTAAAATTCGATGTAAGATAAAATAATACAAAGTTGGATTTAGGGGCCCTTGGTATTCAATTGAAGTGCTGGTATTTATGCAAATTGTGTGTCTTTTCACCATGTGTCCTACCACTTCCTGGCTTATTGTATGACATCATCGTGTAAGGTGACCTTTAATACACCACCTCCTTCTTATTTAAATGCTAACATCTTGTTAAAATTACACCACCCTTTTCTTGATACCTCATTCCTTCAAAAGGATAGTATGTTGATTGTACCTTCACTCCTTCCCAAAGAGGAGGTTGGCATTCCCCAAAAGGTAGGCAATTAATTTGAACATATAACCTAGTTGGAAGCATATCGAAAGGCTAATTATTTTGTGATGTAATCAAGGGAGGTACTAAAATAAAAAAAACACAATTCCAACCTACAACCACAAATATCAGATCACAATCTCATAAAAATCTTATCACTTCATCAAAATCCACTCTTTCCCTTGTAGCATAGGGAAACCACTCAATCGGGTATAATTTCACAATCACTTCTTTTCGGTTCAAGACCTGACCAATTTTAGGGACCCAATTTTCCAAACAATAAAATATCAACAAATCACCAAAGTTTGTTTTGACTCAACTTACTCAAATCAGGCTTTTAACGTCGTTTAGGGCTCAAATTAGCCCTCTTTTACAAAGGAACTACTCAGTAATCTTTCCCAATCTCTGAAAAATAAATTGGGAAGAAATTATTAGGTGTTAAAACCAAGGATTCCACAATATTTAGTCAGAATTTCACTCACTCATATGCCTATTCACAAAACCCTCTTTTTCCTTCACAAAACCTAGGGTTTATCGAAAAATACAATTCCCAATATTTCCAAAACTTATTACGACCCCAAACAGGTCAAAAATAGTCTACTAAAACTTAATTCAACATAAAATAATGCTTCCCCAACACAAAACTCAAGTTGACACATCAAAACCTCCAAATTCCACTTAGAAAACACCAATTTTTAGACCTAGGGCTTTATGCCCAACACATTTCTTGACCTCCCCTACAAAAAATCATCATTCCCACACTTATTTAATGATGGTGTAGACCCATTCCTCAAGCCACAGTGATCATAATATGAGGAATGGGTTGATTTTCCATTCTATTGACTCACAAACCCTCAAATGTGCAAGTTTAGGCCGATGTAGAAGAATTGACAATTAAATGCACCAAACCTAATGAAAAACATTCAAAATAGATTCAAATGAAAGAAGAAACAATATACCATAGATTCCAAAAAAAATTTGAATCAAGAAGTTGATGTACAAACTGTACAATCCTCTGCTAACTCGCTGCACAGTTAAAACTACAAAAAAATGGAAGAAAATAGAGTTTTATTGCTTGATATTCTTTTACAAACTTCTTCAACAACCATACAATAGGTTTCTCATCCTTTTTCAACACATTTCCTTCCAAAACAACCTCCTACAACCACCTAACTTCCCTTTGAAATAACTTGATTGTTCATATTCCCTTAGAATGCAATTTTGCAACTTTAATATTTGACAATTTTGCAACAAAATGCAACCTTCACAAAATTAACACTAATGACTCCTTAAACACATAAAAATGACTCAAATGACTTATTTAACATAAAACTGGTCATATTGACCTTATTTAGACAAAATATTCCAAAATCTAAAGCCTAGACCTAAGCAACTTGAATTGAGAATTCTTGATTAATAGTGCCCCTACACCATGTTGGTATTTACATTTATTCCAAGTACGTCTTTAGTGAGAGGTGGGTAATAATTGAGTGGTGACAAATGATAATTTTTCCAAGTTTGTAATCTAAAAGCATAAGTTAAGGTATTTTTGTGTAGAAGTAGTTTTCAAGCAAGGGTTCTCTAGTAATAAAAAAAATGGTAGTGAAAGCATCCTCATCTAGTAGGAGCATCAAAATATCTTTGTCCACTTCAGGCTATGTCTATGTTTTTCAAATAAAATTCCTATGCCAATGCACCCATACCGAAGCCATGATGTTTATTAAACACCAAATTCATAAAGCATGGTCACCCCATCGACCCAAAACTGGTCAAGTATTTTACTAAAAATATCTATGATTCTCGATTGCATGCAAACCCTAAAAGCCTCAGAGAGGGAGCTTTCCAAAGGAAGGAAGTTAAGTTAAAAAGTAGAGATATCGAATCTCTTAGCGTTCGACTCTGGAATTATGGAATTCCATAGTATATAGTGCCTTAGGTGCATGTATGTCCTGAATTAGTGGATATGTGTGCAAGAAATTGGATAAATATGTTGGTGTTATTAGAGGTAAAAAGCTCAATGTCATCATTAATGAAGCAACTATTAAAGATATGTTATGCATCCTTTCTAACCCCACAATATTTTTTTTCTCAAGAATTTGAATGGAGTAATACTGGTCTGAGCACAAGGACTAGTTAAGTTTTTACAATCATAAGATGAACTGTGAGAAATAGATTGTGGTACCTCCTTTCCCCTTGACATACGATGAATTTAACTTAGATTTGTAGGATGTCCTCTCAATGTTAGCTCTTATTTTCAGCCTAGATTACAATGATGATGTATAATTCTAGATGGATGCGGTTTCCATACTTAGGAAGTAGAAAAGGGTTTTTCAGATATGACTTTGTGGAGATTATCATAGAGAAAATGCTCAAGTAGCTAAGGGAATACAACAATACTTACAAATTCAGGTATTCCTCTTTTCTTGTACATTTGATTTTACATTAGAACCCTATATTTTTTAGAAGGCATATGGCTTTGGATACTAAGGATACTTTAGGTAGAGTGAACCAAATTTTTGTATGGACTTATGATTTTAAGCATACAAGATTATTATGCATTGTCTTACTATTTCTTGTCACCTATCCTTTGATATTTGTCATTTAGATTGTCCTATTAAGTTTTCATATGAGCATCTTACTTGGATGAGTGAGCATCGACCTTCATTTGACTATTTTTTTGGGCCAAATTTTAATTTTGTAAGAATGCATGGGTTTACAAAGGATCCTTTTAGGCTGCCTACTTGTGTGATGGACAAGAATCTTGCCCTTGAAATGCTCCAATAGTTGTCAATTGCAGATGACATCTATGGGGTGAGAATAAAAAATGCATGTCTTTATAAGCCCCCTATCACATTGGGTACATGTATTGTAGTACTTGAAAAAAGAGAGGCGTAGAAGGTATTGGATAGTAAGTTATCCCATCTTGGCCTTGGCCTCATTTTTTATAAGTGGAAGTATGATCCAAATGAGTGCATTCCTTTAAGGCATGAACCACATTTGTAGACATTCAAAATTGACATCATGCATTCCTCATATTTTCATATTCATCCATCAATTAAATAAATCAATTTTATTTTATTAATCTCCTAAAGTCATCCATTTAAATTAAATAAATTCATCTTTATTTGATTTAACACTAACATCATCCTCTTTGATTAAATAAATCAAATATTTATTTAATTAAATCTAAAATCATTTTCTTCTCATTTTGATTTATTTTAATCCTAAAATCTAAGTCAAAAGTCAAAATCATCTAATCTCCTATTAAATTAATCAAATCTTGATTAATTTAATTCTAATCACCTGAATCCTCTAGATTTTGCAACTTGCACCAATAAATCATTTATTTGATTTAATATTTCCCTAATTACTTTCAAAATGACATAAAAAAGGGAATATTCCTCCAAGTTTGAAAATCCCTCCAAATGTTTTGTCCTCCAACATGGCATTAAATCCTCTTACATGTCTCCCACTTGGCATTTAAGATTCTTTCTTCTCCCTCCAACAAGCCATCTTTTGAATTTTAAATCACCCCCTCTTTGGCACATTGATCAAAATGTGCACAACCATCATCCTCTCACATCTTGACAAGTGGCATCTTGTCATTGGCTCATGTTTTGTCCCACATCCTCCATGTTTTGCATTCTTCCATCCTTATTGGTTATAAATATAGGCCTCCTCTATTGTATTACTCCTCCACAACTTGATCACTTATCATCTTGCATCTTCATAATATTTGGAGCTTATCAAAAAGGGGTTGGGAAAGGGCTATTTTCCGCATCAAAATAGCACCAATCCCCCTATAAGATGTTGGTTTGATCATTTGAATAATGATTCATAGTGTTTTTCTTATTTTTTGTGCATTGTTTCCATTATTCTTTTGTTCAAATAAATTTTATAGGGAGTGGTTTATTTGAGTTCTAATAATGGCTAACTTGGAGTATTTTATCTATTGTTAGAAGCTGCAGATTCTCTTGCTCATATTTTGGTGCCCACCATGGGGATTTTTGAGCTCCTCCATGATAGCTATTATCACTCTTAAAGTTTTCCTCTTTTCTGGTTTTACATATATGTGTTATTTTTTATCTAATACCATTTCTATGTCAAAATAGTTCCATTTGAAAACTTGTGGTTTTTAATTTCTATTAGAACTTTTTCTTTTTTTTTTGGTTGTAAGGCAAGGTTGTTCTTAGCCATCGCCACCCATCATACTCCATTCATTGCATGAAAAAATAGAAATTGTTGACCAATGTTCTGATCATAATGGGTTCACTACAGGTGCTTGTTTACTATTGATACTGACATATATTTGGTCTTCTCCGCTAAAACAAATATTTATACTATAAACTCATCATTTTTTCTTTTTTTTGACCACTGTATATGCGTATTACGGTAGTATGTTTTGAGGGGTGCCATACCCTATTCAGGTTGCATGCTAACATAGGTCATGGACTTTGGTTCACACCTGCCATTTTCTTTTGTTTAAAGTTTCTAAAGCTTGTTTAAATAAGTCCACTTTGTGCAGACTTACAATAATATCATGCCTTTTTTATTTTTCATGCACATATTTAATAAGGGATAATCAGTTCAAAAGCAACCATTTTGGCTTATACTGCAAGATGTTGGTACAAAATGTTGGGTAGCTAAATTTGGCACCCATTGTCTTCACTGAAACCACTTCCCATTTTTTGATAACCAAAGAATATCTTTAAAATCTCTAGGCATGGGGTCTGAGCACTGTCAATTCTTTCTTTATTTTGTTTTTATGGACAATACTGACTCTTTTTGTTTGAGATCATATTGCACAATGATGGTCATATGTTGTGTATATGGGACAATTGTATGAATGATGAATAGTCAAGGAAGAGAGGAAGATTTATTAAAAAAAAAGTCAACTAGAAATTAAAGGAGAGATATCTCCATTCATAGCCTGTGAAGGTGATTTCAAGGAAATCTAAAATCTCTGAAAGTATCCCCATGCGGATTTGTTGGCAGTGCATGTTAGGTAATGTAGTGACTGTTTGACTGCAAATAAGGAAAAAAGGGGGGTATGGGCCCTACTCTCTTTATCAATATAAATCGTTGCAAATGTTAATGTTTTGAATATACTCATAAATTGAATAGATAGCGATTTTTCTATAAAGATGGAGTTCATGTGACTTATCTGTGCATCCTATTTTCTCACATATCTTTGTTGTGCCTTTTCTTGAACAAATTATTTATTGCCATAATGTGAACAGGCCATCATAATGCTTGGGGCGATGACCAATCATTCACAATATTTCATCTTTATCTCTTTATATTAGTTTCATTAATTGCAAATTGATGTTGCGTTTTATCTTAGAAGATTCATATCTTTATTCATATTTTTTATGTGCTATGTCTATACATCTTTTGAGTTTGGACTTTATCATTATTGCAATCCCTTGGATGAACATATATATCTTTCAAGTTTATATCTAATATTTTGTTCATATGCATTATATCTTTTGAGTTTGGTACTTCACACTAAATTCTAGCCAGTCTATTATTTGATAATCACTAATGAAGACTTGGGAGATGCTGGTGACTGGGAGGTTAACTTAGCCCATGATTTGGTTTGACTTAGTTGTTGTCTTCGTACTTTGTTCACAAAACTTTGTGAGGAGTAGGCATGACCACCTTTTTCCTCAAATAAGGGGTGACTCTTGCTAACATACCTCCATCGTCGTGATGAAATTACCTTTGCTGAGAATGTAAGTGTTTGTGTAACAAGATCTATTTGCACCTCCTCAACTAGATTTTGTGATGAGTACGCATGAGTCTTGCTCACAATCATATCACCATTTACTACTTATCTAGCAACTAGATGATAGTTATTTCAATAGTTTGATCCATTAAAGGGATGTACATAGCTGGTCAGTTTTAATTTGACTATTTTTTGATTCTCATAAATATCATTTGCCTCCTAAAAAAAATCCTTTCAAACAAAACCATTTTGTACATATCTGCAATCATGACATTCCCTAAAATCATGTTTCTTCAGGCATATTCTATCAAATAGTTCACATCCCTTCTCTATGCCTCCATTTTTGGCGCAGGTAAGAATTTTCATTATGCTGGGTTCTTGGATCCCACAGATAAATTTGCCTGTAGCTCTTACACCAGTGAGCGATCCTTCTCAAATTACCATACCAACGTTATGATTTCTATCATTTTGAGAATTTGAGATTTGATAGTGTCTATTGAAACCCGAATTTGGAAATGAAGTTATTTTTGTTTTTCTACCTTTAGTTGGTAAGGAGATAGTGTTAGTATTGAATTCGATAGCTAGCAAACAACTGTATGAGTCTGCTCCTGAATAATTTTACTAGAGCATACTAATTTTGCACATATGTCAGATAATGGGGATATTTATGACATCTGTCATCATTTTCTTGATATTGAGCGCCCTACTTACACTAACATTAACAGGCTTGTTTCCCAGGAAAATGAGATAGAAAGCTAGAAGATCGAGAGGGGACGTGGTGGAATAGGTCAACAGTTGAAAAGGCCAACACAACAGTCCACAACCAATGACCATTCCCTTATGAGAATCATAGACATGTAAGGAAGGTGCACATCATTTTCAAAACTGACTTAGAGGAAGATTAAGGTGTTGGCTGTGAAAAGAAACAAAAAATGTTAGTGTAATTTTATTACACTTGTATAACTTTACTTAGGTAATATTTTAATTCCTAGGTTAATTATTCTCATCCTTATCTTGTTGAGCTATCTTGTTGCTCAAGATCAGATTAGGGTTATGCATACTTTGCTTTTATAAAGCAAATCATTTTATGTAATTATGAATTCCTGAATAATATTATTTTGCACATCTTTATGCAAAGCTTTGCTTTTTTGTTTTTCTCTTCTGTGGAAGGTTATTTTCTAGTTTGCATTTTAGATCTTGGTTTCTATCATGGTATCAAAGCCTTGATTTGTAGTCCCTTCTCATATTTTTGGAGAAAAACATTACAGAGTTCGTTCGAGATTCCTCAAGGGTATCATGCCTTGAGTTCATCTATGCAGCGTTTTGGATCAAATCGGACTTCACCATTGGATTCAAAGCATTGGAAAAAGTTAGGATTGACTTTTATTTTTCTGATTTTGGCTATCGTTTGCTAGATCCATGAGGGTTTCAAGCAGAGAGATGTTTTGCAAGCTCTGCAGGTAGCCAATTTTTCAAAGTCTTTTGGGCACAAACGAAGATCACCATTGCATTTGTAGTGGCCAAAAACCCTAAGATCGCCCTTTGTTTCATCAATTTTGGTGAAAGTTGATTTTGGGGCAAAAACAAATTTTTCCAGGGAGGTTGTACGGCCTCCCTAGCACGCATTCCAATGCACATGTTTTGAATTTTTTTTATTTTTATTTTTATATTGAAATTTCTTTGAAAAAGTTGTACCGCCCGCACAGATCAATCCCGCCACCCACGGCCACCAGGTAGCTGTCGGTCCACCATCGCCGCCGGTGGCTCCCCATCAGTTAGGCCCCTTCTGCAAGGTTGAGGTCCTATGGAGGACCAAGGGCCTGCGTCCAGCCCCCGACGGCCTTCCAGTGCAAGCGCCGGTCATATGCATGACCAAAGGCTCCGTCCCAGCCCCTAGTCCACCAGCCCCTGGTTGCGCACAGGACTAGGGGCTTATTTTTTTAGCCCACTGGGCTACTTGCAAGCCTTATTGGGCCTTGTGGAGCAACTTTCACTAAATCGGGTGTATTTTTTTCGTACGATGTTTGTTTTTCATAAATGAGATGCTGTTGGAAAGATGATTCTGATGCTAATCCAGTGGTGAATGTTTTTTTACCATATTTTTCTCAAAATTTATTTTACAGGCCCTTGAACTCAGATGAAGTCTTTTTTTGCTTCGGAGGGCATATCTTTTGACTCAGTGATCCATTTTTCGCCATTCTTGTGGCATTGGAAAGCTAGTTCTATCCTCTAAACAGATCTAAGGTCTATTTTTTTTTATGCATGATTGAATTCTATCCTTTTACAATCATTGGGTTATTGTAATAAATGAACCGAGATAAAGTTCCATCAAGGGGGTTTCTTGCATAATAATCTGATTAGAGTGTGCATGCACTTTGATCTCCATATTCATCTTGATTTTTTGACAACTTGCATGGGTTATATATGGTTTCTTAGTTTATTTTGGCCACATATTGCTCTTGCTTGACACATATTAGATTCAAATCGGTTCACACTTTAGATTGAGATCATATGGTTAATGATCCGCATTAGATCCATCTCAGTTTGAGGGCCATGTTTTTATGGTTAATGTTCTAGAGTCTTTATGGTACTTGTTCCCATGGAAGAATTTTAGTCTTAGTTTGGCATCGACATCAAGATACACAATTTCCAAATTTTGTCATCATTTCATCTATTGTCGCTTCACAGATTCTAGGGTTGTTCCAGTTTGTGAGTTTTCTAGTGTTCCATGGCATCGAGTCTGTTGTCACATTATTATGATTCTGCTTTGGTTTCTTGTAGACAAAAGTATCTTTCCTTTCTTGTTAGATTGTGGTTCCAGTGTTACTCCACAGTGTTCTTCTAGTGCTTCTTTGCAGCAGTCATCTCATTGTAGGGGGTTTTGTCCCACTGGGTTTTCCTTCTCTACCTCATTATTGCATTTGTACATGGGTACCTGATCAGGCCTTGTTGTTGAGACCCATTCATGATTTCTTGCATTCATCTTAGTTTCAGGTGCATGCTTTTTTAGTCTCCCTAAGTTGCACTTATGGGGGGTGTTAGTGTAATTAATATTTAATTACACTTGCATAACTTTACTTAGGTAATATTTTAATTCCTAGGTTAATTATTCTCATCCTTATCTTGTTGAGCTATCTTGTTGCTCAAGATAAGATTAGGGTTATGCATACTTTTCTTTTATAAAACAAATCATTTCATGTAATTATGAATTCCTGAATAATATTATTTGCACATCTTTTTGCAATAGCTTTGCTTTTTCTGATTTTATCTTATGTGGAAGGTTTTTTGGTTTGCATGTCTGATCTTAGTTTCTAACAAAAAAAAAGTTGTTGGGATACCTTAAGCTCTTTTAAGGCACAGATCATTCATGAAGTACATTTGGCTGGAATAGATGTATATAAAGTATGGGATTCATCAGCACAAGCCATTATTTTAAGTGAGCATATGGACAACTGTGACTTCTCATAATTCATTAGATAACTTTTCATTCTCTAGCATATTATTTTCAGATTCATTACTTGAGTGCACATTTCTTAGATATTTTCTGTCAAATAGTAATGTGCTTTATCTTTTTTCTGTTCTTTGAAAACCTGTCCATATGCCGATAGTAATTCAATAAAATGCATTTAATGAAATATCATGGTCATCCAAAAAAATTTGTGAGAGATTATTTATGAGTTGCAAATACTTGTTGCAATGATTGTCCCAAGGCTGTGTGGAGAGTCTGACAATAGCCAGTGGCAAAGTGGAAGGATAAGACGAGGAATCACCAAGAGACGTGTGGTAGTGTGTGCAACAAAATGGTACGTGAAACAAAGTAGAAAGTCAGTGTTGAGGTGACATAATAGATAGAGCTATGCGTAAGGATGCTATGTGTAAGATAGAGGTGAAGCATCATATCAAACAGTTCCATTCCTTACTGAGGCATCATTTCAAACAGTAGGTAATGTACTTTGTCTACACTTCTCTCATTGATATCAATGTTCCTCATTACTATTGGCTTTCTTTGTATTTTAATCTTGTTTTCTTCATTAATGGTTGCATAGAATTGGGGTGTAGTAAAGGTTATTTGTCGAGTCAGCATAATATTTTAATCTTGTGCTTATGCTATCTGTGAGGACTCATAATTTTGATTTGTTTTTTTTTAAAACATTGAAATTTGTATAGTAATCTCGAGTTTGGAAATCATGCAAAAGTTCTAACTATCTCATTTGCATTGCTATCTCATATACAAATCATGCAAATATCTTAATTATCATGCAAATTCCACAAGAAAGGTTTCCGACTGCAATGTTGTTTTATCTTTTTGAAGATTCATTTGTTTTTGTGCTTAACATATTTCTTTGTGCAACTTATATCATGAATTTCTATAGATTTGGAGTCATGGTGACTAAATGATATTCACACATAGATTTAGAATCATTGTGAAAAATTTGGAATCATTGTCATCATTTGTAGGTTGGCATCAAGAAACAATGGTGGTTTGCTTTCACATGGGAATCAAACAACAAGCAAATTTGAGTTGGTGAATTGGAATGTGAACTTGAAAAAGCATTTTTTAATGCTTATTGCAATAACTTGAGGCATCCATTTCCTGCTTTCGTTTTCTATTTTAGGACAACTCACTTTCAATTTGGATTTAAAATTAATCATTAATTGATTTTTTTTCAAAGTTGGGCTAAAACAGAACATTAGAAACTCACTAAGCTTTTCAATTTGGTCTAAAATTTGACAAACAAATCTCACACTTCAAAGTTGGTGCTTAAAAAGAACTCAAAATCTGCCTTTGGAAATTAAAATGAACAAGTGAATTTGGTGTTTTGTAATCTTTTTCACAAAGTGATACCATCTAAAAGACATATGCGCTTCTCTCACGCCTCACAATGATCTTGAGAATCAAAAGTCTTTTTGTGATATTAAGTTGTAAAAGAAGATTGCTTCCACATTTCGATTTGGGTTTAAAATTGAAAAAATATTTATGAGTGTGAGTGGAGCATATTTCTTGTGTTCTCTCTTTGTATCTCAACAAATATTGATCAAACTATGAATATGTTTGCTTTCTTTTGTTTTATCTTAGACGACCTACCTTGTGGGAAAAAAGTAATCACCCAAGGGAACGACCCAACCAGGAACACGCTAAATCCAAGTGACTTCCAACCAGTATATAAGTGTGGGTACTTGAGGAAAGGAAAGTATCACTAGGATTATTCAAATGAGAAGGGTAGCAATGGTCTCTCGCGGCATGGATGGTCCTTCACGAACGAAATGCCTGCACTAAAACCCTTGTTGAGAAAAAGCCAAAATCCTTGATCTATTTGTTGGTGCAAGAACAGTCGTTTTGAAGCTAACCTACACTTTTATGGATTTTAGTTCTAAATGGAAAGTATGCCATGGGAGATTCATGGGTACTGATGCTTGGCTGACCCAAGAAGCAACTGCACTATAAGGGGGAGCCTGTGTGGTCAAGCATCTAACCATTCACTAGAAGTAGGCGTAGCTGGACTTGTCCAAGTTGGGACTCAACAAATATTGTCTCAAATATCCATAGGGTTGTGCATTTTCTTAAAATCAAAACACTTTTCTTGTTCAAAAACATTGGAAAAACAAACATTCAACATGAGTGCCAAATTTCAAACCCTTTAGGAGAAGTAAATACCCTTGAACAAATTCACATGCTATTGCTTGCCCTTGGGATTCGTATCCTTAGAGGCTTCTAAGCATTTGGATTTCATCTCAATTTTCTCCTACTAAGGTCAACATTAGGTAACCTTTGCCTTGATTTCCTTGATTTCCACATAATGCACTTTCTGGGATGAAAGAGAATTAGGACATTGGACATCTAGTTTCAAAAGATAAATCAAGAAAGTGTTTGTGATAAAAAAAATTCATTAAAAAAAGATTAAATCAATTGAACCCCACATGAGTGCTTTTTATCTTTTGGTCATATGGTTTCCCATGCAAACATTGGTCTTTTGATTTGAACTACTCTTAGGGAAAAGTATGTTCTTCAATATCTTGGTCTTGTAAACAAAGTTATTCTTAGGTTCATTTAGGAACAAATCAAACACTTCATCCATCCCAAAAATTTATCATCCCATCTCACAAACAACTTTAGAGATTTGGAAACATCATTATCTAGACTTGGGTACATCCTTAAGCCAAATCAAAATCATCTATTTAGTTAGGTGTGTGTGGATGAATCCTTTAGTTAAATTATCACTTCTTTGAACAAATTTATCCTAAGGTCATATCCAACATCTTAGGGTTTAGAAGTTCACTATCCAATCAAAACAATCAAAATAAAATCCTAAAGTCTAGCATTGATCCAAAGTTCCTAAATTTTTTGACACCCATATCATTCACCCCTTTCATCCTTCATCTCATCATTGGTCCTAAATTCCTTAGAGGTTCACTTTTGCAACAAGGTCAAAACACAAGAAGAAAATGAAATATAAACTTTATCCATACATCATGAGTGGTTTAAACAAACCAAACTGTCAAAGCCGTACAATGCCAATTGATTATCAACACTCACAGTTATACAATCAATACATGAGATCATTATCTCCTACAAACCTCAATGGTACAACAAATGTGAATATGCCCAGTCTAAATGTTGGAATACCTTTCCCTATGGGAGATTTAAATCAAAGTACAAACCTACAAATCTATCAACCAAGCAATCAATGCATGAGTCTTCAACAAAGCAACATTATCCCACCAAATCCATACATGCCAAATGTGAATATACCAAGTACAAGTTTACCAAACACAAACATTTCTAAACCAAACTTGCTAAACTTTGGGATAAATATGTTTCCAAATCATACAAATGTTGTTCAAAATCCAAACAAGATGTTAATGACTCCATGTATTGACCCAAGTCAAGATAACACCATGAAAAATCAAGGCAATGTGATTCCCAAACACAACAATGTTCAATTTCAACCTATCATGCCAAATCTAAGCATCATCCCAAGTTAGAACATTGTCCAAAATCAATTTTTCCATGATCCCATGCAAACACCACAAGTGTACATTCCAAATCTGCTTGAACAAAAGCCAAATCAACTATGTCAAGGGAGTCAAGATCAAAATCAAGACCAAACTTTGTTAGATCAAATTGCTTCACTTGCCAAAATAATTGAAGCATTGCAACAAGGGACATCTCCACCCAAAAATCAATACACTCTTCCATTGGTTAAACCATGTCATCAAAGCGTTGAGTTGTGTTCACAACCACATCAAGAACAATATCTCCAATGTCAAGAAGTTAGATATCAAGATCAACCACATCAACAAACCCAATCACCACGTCTCAAAGATAAATAACTACATCTCCAAAATCAATCACCACAAGGTCAATTTAAAATATCACAAGGTAAAAAACAGAAATACACACCACTTGGGAAACCAATCAAATCAATCACACAATAGTTGGTGCAGGAAAAACTCATCACAATTCCCACCTATGAAAATTATCAAGAGCCCTTAGTGAAACCGTCATGGTACAATGAAATTCACCTTTGTGATTTCCATAAAATCAAGGGACACACAACATAAAATTGTATTCGACTAAAAAATCTCATCCAAGACCTGATTGATTAGAAAATAATAACTATTGGGGACAATAATCAAGAATCAACCACTAGCGATAGCATTGAAAATCTCCCCACCAAAATTGTTGAAAACAATGATCAAGATCTATCCATCAATGAGCACGTTGAGGATATTTATACCTCATCCGAAGATCAAATCAACATATATCAAGAGTCACTTCTCAATCATGATCAAAATCCACCAACAATACCTAACAATGATCCAATTCAAGAAATGTCAACATCACTTGACCCTATGGTTGAAGACATTGACAATCTCTCTACCACAATTGATGAAAACAATGTTCAAGATCTCTCCATTAATGAGCACATTGAAGATGTTCCTACCACATCCGATGATGAACTTACCAAACATCAAGAGACACTTTTTAGTCATCTATTTCAAGAAGTTTTAGAATTATTTGATCCCATTGACATAATCCATGATCCATCAACCAATGATCATGTTGAAAATGTCTCTACATTATCTAATGAGTTAGAGGACATATCTCAAGGATTTATTTGAAAGCATGATTAACATCTTTCACCAAAGTCTAGCAATGGTCCTTCCCAAGACATATTGACATCCTTTGACCTAATGGTTATAGAAGGGATCCTCAACTCAACATTTGATCCAAGTCCACTCAAAGATCAAAATGATATTGAGCCACTTCTCATTCCTAATGAAGATATCTAAGAACCCTTTATAAGCAATCCATCCTTTGAAACTGCCCCATGTCAAGAACTTGATCCAAAGCATGTGAAAAGTAATTTCAAAATCAATCATGATCAAGAATTTGTATCTCCAAGATACTACAATGATCTAATGAACACTCTCCTATCTATACAGGATGTCGCAAATAATGATCACATCCACATAACACATACTCCTCTGTCTACCCATGAGATGCTTTCTGTGGATGGACACGTAGATGATCTTCATTCAGAATAGGATTCCTTTACTCCTGACATTATTACACAAAAAGAGCAGGTTATCGATTCCTATAGTCAAACCGAGTTGTCAACATCAAGATCAGATATATCCCAAATTCAAACTGAGGACATCATGAATAAAGATATCCAAAATTATCCACTCAAGGAAACAAGTCAGACAAAATAGGATATTCTAAAGTGAGCAGAGCAGCAAATTCCAATAACATCATATGCAGTGGTCATTTATTAGAGGATGCATTCTAAAAAAGAGCTCTCAGAATAGGAAGAATCAAAGCACAAAGGTGCTACTACCACCATACTGGGGGAAACTGTCTCAAGCAAACATCAATATAGGGAGCACAAAGAGTCATTATGATGAAATTGATTCCAATACTACAACTAGCCACATCATGAATCTTCGTCCACCCATCACCCCATCCACGAATTGGGACCAACATCAAAAGAAAGATTTGAATCAATTCACAAAGAATGTTATCAAAGCAAGAGAAGCTAAGAAGCATAATGGACAAATCAAATACACATGGATACCAAAAAATACAAAGAAATATTATCCCTATCAAAATGAAAAATAAAGAAGGGAAGAGTATCCATCAAAGATGTCTACACAAGAAAAAGCAAGCTTCCCAAGAAATGTACAAAGTATATCAAGTAGTTGGACCTAATTCCATGCACACTTCCATATCCACCCATCATTACTCATCTTCCCAAGTTTGGAGAGTCAAAGTTCCAAACTATCAACCAATCCATCTTTTATTCCTAAAAAAACTCCATCCATGCCTCCACACATGATATCCAATTCTCAAATTGACCATGTATGAGCAACTAACCTTCATCATAAGGATTAAGAAGGAATCCTATTGCAATGTGAGCACAAAGACAGAGTTAACTCTGGTATCAACGAAGCAGATCATGAATCTCAAAAGTTATATTCAAGTGCACGTATCTTAGAAAAATAACTTCTTCAGGTAGGATATCGATGGCACATTATGATAGAAGCATCTATTTCAGCACCACCAGGTGGTTCAACATGAGCTTAAAATCTTTCAAAAAACCAAAAAAACCAAAAAAATCCAAAAATCCAAAAAAATAATAGAAAAAGGATTAAAAATAAATAAAATCGTCCTCCAGTGAAACCACTATGGTGGCGCTTTGGATAGGTACCATGATGAAAACCTGGAAAACATGTGTCATGTGTAGAATCGAGCATCTATGTGCACTAGTTTAGGTGGAAGCATCTCATCCCATCCATAATAAATCCAACATTACATCCATCTTATCTATAATAAATCCATTCATCCATGAACCATTTATGCAATCCATTTTCATCCATCTGCATCCATAGTCCAAGTTATGTTGATCTTGACAAAGTTTGGTGCACACTTTATGCTTGCTTATGGTAAACATCTTGACATGGGTCATTTTCATTAATCCTATCCTATGCAACATTATCTGAGCCATGAAGCATTCCTCTATTCAAACACCTTATCTTATCACAAGATAATCCTTGGCATCCTTTGCATGCTTACCATATCCATTTGTCCACACACCTATCCAAGCATCCACCCATGACTTTCCATACATTGTTAGACACTAGGGGTAGATATTTACATCTTGCTTCGGGAATAAATCTTGATCTATATCCTCCAACTTATGTGGTGATCCAAACATTAGAAAATGTAAAATCAAATTGGTCAAAGCATTTGTGAGCCAAAATCCAAATCACTAGCCCATGACATATTTTGACAAGAAGATGTTCCTTATCAAGCTTCATCTTTCATCGAACATCAATCCAAACAATCAATATCAGTTGCATCTAACACGTACTTCAAACATCACATCAAATCATTCAAGACATTTTTGTTCCAAAATCAACCTTCAAAATCCTGATCAATCAAATCCAATCAATCCATCATCATCTTGGGATATCCATCCTAAATCCTATGTTTCTAATCACTATCCTAGCATTGTTGTGTGTCCTCAACAATGTTATCATCATCAATCCATTGATTTGATCAATCAACCTTAGCTTGGTTTTCAACAAAATCCCAAAATAAAGCACTAATATGATCATGCATATCCATATCCAAATCATCAACATCATGCAAAAATCCAAAAAATTTCACAAAATCAAAAAATCCAAAAACATCCAAAACATATTAAAATCTCAAAAAGTTAGAAAAACATCAAAAACATCTGAACTATGTCTTCTCTGAGCTTAAACATAGGTAAGCCTAATCTTGGATCAACCCTTAAGACACAAAATCCAAAAACATTCATAAAATCTCATAAAACCCAAAAATAAAAATAAAAATTGGAGAACCAAAACATTTGTAAAATCTTGAAAATACCAAAAACAACCTCAATTTTTTTTTCAAAACTCCAAAAACATCCAAATATTTGAAAACATCCATCTGTCTCATTTCCCTTTCACCCGCATTAATCAATCACCCATAATAAATCAATCATCACCTTCATCCTTTGGCAAAACAAATAAAAACAACCACAACAATCAGCAGAAGCAAGCTTCAAAACGTAAAATCAAAAGCAAACTTCAAACTTTTAAATGCAAAATCAAAATCCTGGTCATTTTCAAACATTTCAATCAACCTTATATCAAAATCCTATCAAACAACTTATCAACCCATCATCATCCTATACAATGCATGCCCTAGGATATATCGTTCTAACAATGGGCATCATTTTAGATATCACTTTGGATACTTATCCTATTCAAAACAAATCCCTTTGGCTAGAGGTATGAAGAACATTGACTTGTTTGTGTGCTTGATATTTTCTTTTTGATTTATCTTATTGCACCTGTATACACCTAAAAATGGTCACATCACATTGTCTGGTAATTTAATTAAATATTTTTAATATTTAATTAAAATTCTGAATTTCATCTACATATGAATAAATTTAAATAATTTATTTATATTGTTCATTCTTTCATTTCGATTAAATAAATAAATTTATTTAATCATCTTTTCTTATCTATCTTTTAATTAATTAAATAAACATTATGATTTATTTATATTAATTATCAATAATCTTAGCTTGAATATTTTATTCAGATTAAAACCATTTCAAAATTCTTCAAATATCTATTTATAATTAAATATCTTAAAATATTTAATTAATTCTTCTAATATTTCATATTCTTCTAAAGTCATATCATAATTAAATATTCCAAAATATTTAATTAAATCTTCCATAATTTTTAAAATCAAAAATCAAAATTCAATAAATAAAATTAAATAAATTTATTTATTTAATTAATTTGGGGATTATCTTCAACACCTGTGAAACAAACTGCCGAAACAGAAAAATTAATTTTCTCTGTTTCTGTGCAAGCTTGTTCCTGTGGGTTGAAGACAGGAATCCATCCTTCTCTCCAACCTCTCAACCTCTTCCATCTTCTTCTCAACCTCTCCATCTCTCACCTTTCAATTCTACCAGACAATCTCACAGTCGTTGATTCTTGCCAGCCAGGATTTTGCCTGAGAAAAGCTATAAATATGACTGCCGGGTACTTCAAATAAGATAGGAGCTTTCAGTAAGAAAATTATATTTAATTTTCATTAAGCTTTTAGCATTCACAGTATTCAAGTTTCATAGCATAGTATAGCATAGAATCATAGCATAGAATCATGGCATCTTCCGTTTACAGCCCCTGTGCATAATCCACAGCCCCTGTCCATATCCATTAGCATTTTCACTTTCACCAGCATCTAGGATAGAATTTCCTTTGCATACTCATTCTGCAGATAGCCATTTGGAGAAGCTGAGCTTACACAAATATGAGAGCAACAGCTTTGAATGAATCTCTGGAGATAGAGGAAGATGGAACGCTTCTGAAGAAAATTTCTGCTTTTATTCAATTTTATTTTAAATTCTTCAGTTTAAAGTTCTGTTAATGTGTGTTTTATTTCAATTTGATTAACATATTTTAACATACACATTTTTGGCGCCCACTGTGGGGCTCTTGCCCCTAAATTTAACATCTTTTTGCAGGTTTATTTGACAGGTTACGGACAAAATAGCGGATTAGCGCATGAAACACGTTTCAGAAATATCATACCCAGTTTAGCGCATTTGACAATTCCTGCAGCGCTCTTGACAATTCTTGCAGCGCTCTTGACAACTCCTGCAGCGCATTTGACAATTCCTGCAGCGCTCTTGACAATTCTTGCAGCACTCTTGACAACTCCTGCAACACATTTGACAATTCCTGCAGCGCTCTTGACAACTCTTGCAGCACATTTGACAACTCCTGCAGCGCTTTTAAGGACTGTTATAGCGCATGTTTTAAAAACTTGCAACTTGTAATTTGTAATTTTAATATAGTTTAACTGAATTCGATGCAACTGCGGACAGTTGGTATTTTTAAAGTAAAACGAACCAATCCTAGGGTAGACACGTAAAGTAAAAAGAAGCAATCCTAGGATAGACATATAAATGGAATGAACCAATCTTAGGGTAGACACATAAAGTAAAAAAAATGAAGCAATCCTAGGATAGACATGTCAAATTTCATTTTGGGCTAAAAAGAATTTTGTGTTTGTGTGAAGCAACATCTTCACTTAACATATAAAATCTTTATTTTCGGCTTAAAATAAACCGTTGTTTGCTTTGTTTTTGGTGATAGGCCTATGCTCTCCCTTTAAATGGGTGAACAAAATGCCAAACTCACCTATTTTACTTTATGCATTTTACAGTTTTATTAACACCTTTTAGAAGGCCTGCCATAGTGGGAAAAAGTACTCACCCTACGGGAACGACCTAAGTGGAAAAAACTAAAGCCAAGTTTTCCAACCCACTCTAATCAAATGCGGATGGTTAATGAAAATCCCATTTGACGGTAGTGTGCATTGATAACCATCCCCAAAGCCTTTGTTCTAAAGGTAGGGAGGTCTCTTGAGGGAGTCTATCATTTGTCGCACCGAACGGAAACCCTTACTAAGAACTTAGTGTAGTATCTAACTTGTCAGTTTTTGAACATCATATTAATCATAGTGCAGGGGAGGGAAGAATCTACTCCCAAGATACTCACCATATAACTGCCAAGGATTATTTGCTCAGGGGATCCGGTATCCACTTCCGTCACTCTAAGTACGCACCTGGAAAAGACAAAAACATGGGTGCCCTTTCGGGGGTGACACGACTGTGTGAGTGGATGCAGTTTTAAGATGTGGTCTGTTGATTACTATGATGACCTACTTGAGAATTAAGAGTGAGTCTATTTGAAATGCTTATCATGTGTAAAACCTGTTAAAACAATTTTTGAATAACATTTTGGTCATACACTTGATGTTTAGCATAGGGACTTAAGACGACTATTTTACAACTTGTTTGATGTGTTTTCAATACACTAATTCAGATAAGATCATCCAAAACTCACTATCACATTGATTACTCCCATGTTACGAGAATGGAAATCCACAACGTTTGTAAAGAAATATGTTTTCAAAAGGATTAAAAAGCCAAAGAAACCCCTCAACCACAAGAAACTATTGAAGAAGCAACGATTCTTGTATCAAAGCCAAAAAGTTTTACTCAAATATAGAACCTTTCTTCATAGGTATCATGATTGTGTTAGAGGTCTTTCAGATGATTATGCTATAGAACCTTTGTATTCACAAGCTTACTTTCAAAGAAGAGCCCTTTCTCAAAGGCATAACCATAGTCAACGCATTCGTTTCAGTTATATTCCCCAACCTGCAATTGAATATTCAACTCGTCCAAATAAAATTTTGCAATAGAGAACTTAGATTACATTTGGCATCCATCACAAAATCCATCTTTTTCCAAATCTATGATCAAAACTTCATAAAGTGCAAAATCATCTTTTTCTTGATCTTTTGCTTAAATTCCCGTCAACAGGATTTTCATCCTTTCACTTAGGGAACAACACAAGCTAAAGATTAAACATTTTATGTAAGTCATAGAATTTTCATTCTATCCTGACTTTCATATATATCATATAAATTGCACTATTTCACTCTTTTGATCAAAAGCAAGTAGAACTTGGAACAAAAATTATGCCTATCTTCACGAGATCTCAAAAACAAATGGAAAAAGACGAGGGAGAAACCACTACAAGTAAAATGGGTGACCATAATGAAAAAGAAGAGGAAACGTTTAATCTTGACGAATTAACAGAAGAAAAGCTTCAAGAAGCAGAACAAGATCCCCAATTCCATACTCTTATGGAAAGGATTTTAGAATGAAACAAAGAACGATACTTTATTTCATTAGCTAATCAAGGAGCTAAGTTACCTCACAATTTCGACATAGAAGGGATTAAACAGAATCCTGAAACTCCTCCTACTGACTTTAGTGCCCTTACTCAACAGATAAAAGAATTACAAAGGCAAATAAAAGAAATGCAAGGGGGTACAACAAAGACGTATGTTTTGGAAGACATATCTCCTTATCCATTTGATAGGAGTCTTCAAATGATCCCATTTCCAAAACATTGTGAGATTCCTAAATATGATAGGTACAATGGAAAAACTGATCCCATTGACCATGTGAGGGATTTCTGAAACATGAGTCTAGAATTCGCCTATGACGATACATACTTAATGCGATTATTTCCATGAAGTCTAGGTGTACAATCCATGGAGTGGCTTTCTAAGATCACTCCACCCATCAAAACTTTTGAGGAGTTGATAAATCAATTCATATCACAATACTCCTATAACATTCAACACTAGATAACAATGCTTGATCTTTGTAAAGTGAAACAAAAAGTAGGAGAACCCTTCACTATGTTCTTGCAAAGGTGGAGAATGTTATTTGCACGATATTCCCGTCCTATCCCTGAAAAGGAAAAGATGGATATCTTCATTAATAGCCTAGATTCAGAATTAAGTTGTAGGCTTAATCTTCATTGTCCTCATAACTTTGAAAAGTTGATTGAAAATGCAATCACCATTGAAGGGGCCTTGGTTAAATGGGGAGTGATAAAACTTGATAATCCAAGTACATCAAACCAAAACAACAACGACAAAACAAGGTTTTGGAACAGAAATAAAAATGTTGTCAATGATGGCATAGTGGATGCAAATAATCTACGAACAAGACCATTTGTCTTTAATTTATCAAGTGCTCCACGAACCAATCAACAAGGGAATACAAATCAATAAGGAAACAACAATCAACAAGGACAAACCTCCAAGCAAGAGACCATAACCAATCAAAATACCAATCAAAATCGTGGTAATTTCAATAACAATCTTGGCAATACCCAAACATCAAATCTATCCAGACCTCCATTTTTTTCAAATCGACGGAATTTTACCGCTTTGGGGCAATCTCTTGTGTCTGCTCTCAAGGAGCTTCTTGATAATAAGGTTATCACCTTACCACCACAAAGAGATTATGAGCCACGAGTCAAACCACCATCATGGAATGACTCGTATTATTACAATTATCATCAATGTAAAGGTCATAGAACGAATAATTGTCAAGCTTTGAAAAATCTTGTACAAGATTTAATTGACAATGGCACTATTACAATCGAAGGACATCATACCAATGACAATCATCAAGCATTCAAAGATCCTTTACCAAACTATCAAAAGGGAGAAACATCAGATGCAAAAGCCAAAAGTGTACATAATGTTGAAGACAATATAATCCGTCACATCTATGCTGATGATCAACGAGTTAATGTTATCAAAATCAAGGGAAAACAAGAATATCAACAAGTTAATGTGACTACGAGAGGACAAGCAAAGGTTGTTCTAAAAGGAAGTTCATCTAAAACAACTATTCCTTCTCCAAGTCAATATAATTTGGTTGATCAATTGAGGAAAACATCAGCTCAAATTTCCATCCTTGAACTTCTTAAAATATCTCCCATACATAAGAATATTTTAGAAGAAGCTCTCGTAAACAAAACTGTTGATACTGATCTGGATGTAAACAGATTTCAAGCCATGGTGGGACATTTGTCTGCCCCAACTTGTCTTTCATTTTCCAACAAAGATGATGCCTCCATGACACATCCACATAATTCATCACTTTATCTTGAAGTCATGATCCATAAACACCGAATTAGACATGTTTTAATAGATGGAGGAGCCAGTTTAAACATTTGTACCTTAAAGTTAATAAATCTTTACCAGAATGGAGAAGTTTAATGTTTGACTTAATCCAAAGAAATGTGTCTTCAGCATTACATCTGGAAAACTCCTAGGATACATTGTTTCAGCAAAGGGCATAGAGGTTGATCCAGAAAAAGTACAAGCAATAATGGATATTCCACCACCACGAAATATCAGTCAGCTTCGATCATTGCAAGGGAGATTGCAGTCCATTAGGTAGTTTATAGCTCAACTGGCAGACAAAAGCTTACCATTTACACATTTATTGCATAAAAATGTCCCATTCAAATGGGAGGACAAATGTGAAGCAGCATTCAATCAGATCAAGCAATATCTTATGCACCCACCTGTTTTAATTCCACCTATTCCAGGAGAGCCACTCATACTTTATATTTCAGCAAACAGAAGTATCCTTGGGGGAATTGCTAGCACAAGAAGATTCTACAGGCAAAGAAAGGGCTATATATTATATCAGCAGAACTCTAACAACTCATGGATTAAACTACACTTTCATAGAAAAAGCTTGCCTTGCAGTGGTGTTTGCTTCTCAAAAGTTGCGACACTATATGTTGGCTCATACAGTTAAGCTGATAACCAAGATTGATCCATTAAAATACTTATTAAGCAGAGCTACTTTAACAAGGAGACTTGCAAAATGGGTCATGATCTTAAGTGAGTTTGACATTCACTATGTAGATCAAAAAGCTATTAAAGGACAGGTCATTGCAGATCAGTTGGCTGAAGCACCTTTACAAGAAGAAAGTCCAATGCATATTGAGTTTCCTGATGCAGATCTCTTCACAGCAATAATTCAGAAATCATGGACATTGTATTTTGATGGATCTTATACACAATATGGCTCAGGGGTAGGGATTCTCTTTGTTACACCTGAAGGACATACCATTTCACGATCATATCGGTTGATGTTTCCTTGCACAAATAACATAGATGAATATGAGGCATTGCTCATAGGATTAAAAATAGCATTGGAATGGCGGATTGCAGAGCTCCAGGTCTACAGTGATTCACAACTTGTCATTAATCAAATTAATGATGACTATCAAACTAAAGATGATAAGTTACTACCTTACAAGAACATGGTGGATGATTATAAAAAGTATTTTGTGTCAATCAAGTTTTCACAAATATCAAGGATTGATAATAAAGCTGCAGATGCAATGGCTACCATAGCTTCCTTATTACAATTATCAAAAGATCAAACTAAGTATGAATTCTTGGTGGAACAATTGTTTTCTGCCGCCTATGATAATCCTGAGACTCAAGTCATATATCATTTAACTGGTTCTGATTCACCTTTGTATGGCAAGACTTATACCTATTTGAAAGATAATATCTTACCTTTGGATTTATCTCGCAACCAAAAAAGCAGCTTCATCCGCCAATCATCTCGTTATACCTTAATTGCCGATATCCTTTACCGACGTGGTCTTGATGGTACACTCCTTAGATGTCTTGAATGTGACGAATCTGAAAAAGCCTTACAAGAGGTTCACAGTGGTATTTGTGGAACTCATTTGAGTGGTTTGACCTTAGCCAAGAAAATTGTCAGAATGGGATACTATTGGCCTACCATGGAGAAAGATTCTTTTACTTTTGTCAAGAAGTGTTCTAAATGCCAGATTCATGGGAATCTTATTCATGCACTTGCACAGGAACTGCAACCTTTCACTCCAACATGGCCTTTTTCTCAGTGGGGATTAGATCTTGTTGGAAAAATTCATCCTTCATCATCAAATGGTCATAAATTCATCATCAAAGCTACGGAGTATTTTACGAAATGGATTGAAGCTGTTCCTTTGACAACAGTGACTGGTAAACAAATATCTTCATTTATTCTGAATTATATTATCTGTAGATATGGAATTCTTATTTCTATTATCACTGATAATGGAAGGCCTTTTAAGAATCAAGATGTGGATGAACTTTGTGAAAGATTTCACATCCAACACATGTTTTCTACACCTTACTATCCACAGGGTAATGGTCAAGTAGAAGCTTCCAACAAAACCATCTTGAAGATCTTGAAGAAGACAGTAAATGATGCCGATCGTGATTGGCATATCCAATTAAATCCAGCTTTGTGGGCATACAGAACCAACATTCACACACCAATAGGAGCTACACCATATGCCTTGGTCTATGGAGCAGAAGCAATCTTACCACTAGAGGTTGAAATACCTTTGCTTAGAGTCTCACTTAAGGGATTGATAAGTGATGAAGACTACAGAGTCTCTCACCTCCAAGAGCTAGAATTGTTAGATGAAAGACGTCAACATGCAGCTGATCACGTAAGAGGTTATCAACATATTATGTCTCGTAGTTACAATCACAGAATTAAACCACGAACATTTCAAGTGGGTGACTTAGTCTTGAGAGAAAATCCATGCAATCAGCAAGACAGAGAAAAGAAATGGAAATTTGAACCTAACTGGCTTGGTCCATTTGTCATCATTATAGCATACGGTTCTGGTGCATATCAGTTATCCACATCAAAAGGGGACCTATTTGAAGAGCCGATCAATAGCATTCATTTGAAGAAATTCTGTCTAAAAAAAATCATAAAAAGTCCTGAAAAAATCAAAAAAATTATAAAAAGTCCTGAAAAAATTAAAAAAAATCATAAAAAGTCTTGAAAAAATAAAAATAAAAAATCAGAAAAATCCTGAAAAAGTGCAATAAAAGCAAGTGATGAAAACCTGGCAAACAGGCGCTACTTGTGATCAAAATGGGCTCCTCCATTTATTAATTTTATGTCTTGTTTTCACTTTCGGCATCATCCATCCATATCTATCATCTGTACATATCTTTTATATCCATATCATATGACAGGGATCCTTATGTTTCATCATGGCTTGATGAAATTTGTACATATCTTTCATCTTTAGGTTGTGTTTACATTGGGGGCAAAAGCTGAAATATAGATTGAACAAGAGAAGAGACAATAAGCTTTTAGAATATCGCAAACAGACACCAAATGATTTGTCAAAAATACAACAAACATTGTTATATCAAATCAACCACAACATGCTTATTTAATGCCAATGGACATCAAAACAACTGGATCCAAACAAATGTCAAAGCAGAACATCAATGACGATAACCAAATTGGATGATCTTAATCTGAATAAATGTTGAAATACTTTAAGCAAAATTTGAATGGTTGTTTTGATTTTTCTATCATATCTCTGGAGCGATTTGATGATATACTGAACAAGAAAAGCAAGGAAGGAGTATGATTTTTATTTGTCTGCTGTTTGCGAGGAAATCATTAGTACTATGCAAATTGGTCGCGAGACATGTTCTATCATGGATCATTGATGACATTTCGGAATTTGCATGGGAAACGGGTTAAATCTTGTCTGTTTATGCAAGCAATACTCAGATCATCTCGGTTTAATTATACCTAGATGCTTATATTAACTTGCTATATCAAAAATCATGAAAGCAATACTTAGGTCATCATTGGTGCTAACATACCCTTTGATGCTTGTATTAACTTTCAACATTTCAATGCTCTATGATGATACAAAAAAGCAAAAATAAGCTCTCCAAATGGAAATATTGTATGAATGTTTTGCATGGTTAATATAGATTGCATTCATGTTAGAATCTGCATTTTGCATTCATAAATTTCCCAAAAAAAAACAAAAAGATGGCAAAGAATCAAATGGTTTATATCTTTTTACATACATGACTGAGTATATTTTGACATTCACAAAAACATCATTTCACACATTTTTCATATATATTTGCATTAGAAAATCATAAAATCAAAGCATACATCATATACATCATATATAAAGCATATATCATATTTATACATTCATGCATCAAATAGAGTTCATCTCATCTCATATATCATGTATACATATACATCATAAAACATAAAAACATCATATCATAACACATCATGCATATAGCAAATAGATGCATTTATCTCATCACAAATCATCGCTGCATTTCATATATCTCAAAAATGAATGTCAAAATGTACAAGGATGTTAACTACATATGATATAACATCATCAAAAATGAGATCATCTTAGGGTGTATACAAATGTTTCAAAAGAGTATCACTAAAATATCATCTACAATGCACTAGGCCGTGCTATCCTCTGATGGTGCTAGTCTGGGACCTGTACCACCTGCACGTGATGGACCTACTCCGCCTATCCCTAATGGCCCTCCTAGAGGTAGTGGTTGTGTGACACCTCTACTAGTAGTACGAGAGTGACTATGAGTAGATCGTGACCGAGTATAACTCTCTCTCCACTCAGGTGGAACAGCTTCATGATATCTGGTCCTGTAAAACTCGGCCTCCTAGGTGGCTCTAGTAACCTCTCTCATCATATCACCAGGTAGGGTGCTAGCTGCTACTCTCTGCAGACTATCTTCCAAGGCAATGGCCTGCTCACCCCGCTGTCTGGTCGCATCTCTCTCAGCAGTAACTGAAGTCAATTATCCCTGCAACTGTGTAATTAAGGCCTATGCCTGTGATAGCTGAGCCTATAAACTCTGTACTGTACTCTACAGAGAGGATATCTGACTTGATACTCTTGGATCTACTGAAGAAGATGGATCTATGTGTCGCATCCGTGGTCCACCTCTACCACCTCTGCCACCTCTCCTACCACCTCTCCTACCACCTCTATCATCGCCCCTACCACCATCACCTCTGCCTCCACCCTCCTCATCATCACCTCCCTCCTCATTATCTCCTCCACTCTCATCATCATCACTATCCTCTGAATCATCACCCTCTGAAGCCAAATCTCTTTGTCGTCATCTCTGTGCAGCAATAGGAATGATAGGCTCATCAGGATCAAACATACGAGGTGTAGGATGCTCTAATATATACTGGTTATACTCTGGTGTCATCCCTGCATCGAGAACATCAACCTGATAATTCCACATCACCGCTCCTAAGCTGATGAACTCTGCCACCGCTGTCTCATACGAAATCCGTGGACCCCATACTGCAAGCTCTGGTTGTCGCCGTGCATAAATGGTAGAATCTACAGGCATGCCCTGAATCCGTCCAAACTGCCAACATACTCATCCAGCAAGAAATATCTCGATGATCCATGGAGTATGCCCAATCAAAAATCTGGATGTACACACAAAGGGCATCTCCCTCGCATCCTCTGGCCATGCCTCACAATCTAAATATGGCCGCCAACATAATGTATCCAGCCCATCCAGGAGATGCTGCCAATGATCTAGTTTGCCCAGTCTCGGCTGAGCAATAATGTCGGCATATCTCCATCTATATGATCGACTAGCTAGTCGCTGTCCTCAAGTCAATGGTCACAAAAGAGAAAAATGCTCCCATGCCCATATCTGTAATAACGAGCAACGAATAGCAAAACTCTGGCCTCTACCATACACAATATGATGTAACTCATCATATAAGTGGGCTAGCATGCATGTACCCCACGCATACCGTGTCCCCTGCATCACCATACTCTCTAGCACACGACCCCACCTGATCATGAACCCCTTCGACCTATGGTCGGGGCACAACACACCTCCAATGAATCCTGCCAGTACATAGGGTATAGGTGGATATGCATCTGTCATCTCACCCCATGGGATGAAATATCTGACAATCTGATCATCTCAAAAAATCCTCCTCAAAGAATCAGTGCCTCCAACCTCTCGGCTATCAAATACCACTATCTCCCCCATCACTAGGATCCTCAGGATGTGATATACATCCTCAAGGGTCACTGTAATCTCTTCGGTCGGTAAATGAAATGTGTTAGTGTCACTATGCCACTGCTCAGCAAGTGCTGTCAATAAAGCCCTGTTGAGGCGAACCTCAGGCATATCAAGTAATGATCTCAGTCCGCAGGCCTCAATCACATCTCGGTCTGACTGTAACAATTGTGGAATCAATGTCCATGTACTCAAAAATGCCTCCAGTGACTGCAGTACGCCCAATCTCTCCTGTTGACACATCATCAATGCAAAATCAGTATCAAATCATCATGATTTATCAATCAACATCATGTTTATTTTTAACAACTTTAGAAATAAACATATCAATCAAAATATTTGTTTTTCATCATCATGGAAAGCAGATAATCAACATCATGTTTATTTTTAACAACTTTAGAAATAAACAAATCAATCAAAACTATTTGTTTTTCATCATGGAAGGCAGATAATCATAATCACGTTTGTTTTTAATAACTTTAAAAATAAATTTATCAGTTCTTATTTGTTTTCCAACAGATTTGGGAACAAATTTATCACTCACAATAACAGCTAATAAAAGGCGCTACAGAATTAATCACGGGCGCTACAAAAATCTTTATATGCGCTACAATATCAAGGGCGCTACAGAACTAATCACGGGCGCTACAAAATTCATCAGGGGCGCTACAGGATCATATGCGCTACAGAAATCATTAAGAGCACTGCAAAAGTTTTCAAATGCGCTATGAAAACAAATGCGCTACGAAAATTGTTAAGAGCGCTACGCAATACCTTAAGGGCGCTAAAACATTAAATTTTGCAAATAAAACATTGAAAAACGTGCAACAAACAAATTTTTTTCAAAAAGCAGGGGTTTCACGGGTACATACCGGAGGACCATAATGCGCTGGCCGCTTATGTCATTGGATACGCTCGAAACAGTGCTGGTGAATCCGAAGTGCCATAATTATCTCACCAGAGCTCAAAAATTTGCAAATTGTACTAGGTTAAAATGGAAAATGACATTTTTAACCTATATAATGGTAAAATTGGGGCATTTTATCACATTTTAACATAGCAGGGGCAATTTTAGTCATTGATTTTTCATTTCACATCTTTTCGGGTCAGTTTCTTCACATCATTATTTTCGAACGATGAATCGACATCTTCAAAATCATAAAAATTGAAAATTCCATTAAAATTTCAAAAAAAAAATTCAAAATTTCACAGAAAATTAAAATATTATTGATTCATCGTTTGAGGGGGCATATACCTGTCAACATTCGACAGTCAACATCTGGGGCAAATTTCAAAATTCTTTGAAGCAATCCATAAAACACATCACTTCAAAGAGGGGCAAAATGTATACACCTAAAAATGGTCACATCACATTGTCTGGTAATTTAATTAAATATTTTTAATATTTAATTAAAATTCCAAATTTCATCTACATATAAATAAATTTAAATAATTTATTTATATTGTTCATTCTTTCATTTCGATTAAATAAATAAATTTATTTAATCATCTTTTCTTATCTATCTTCTAATTAATTAAATAAACATTATGATTTATTTATATTAATTATCAATAATCTTAGCTTGAATATTTTATTCAGATTAAAACCATTTCAAAATTCTTCAAATATCTATTCATAATTAAATATCTTAAAATATTTAATTAATTCTTCTAATATTTCATATTCTTCTAAAGTCATATCACAATTAAATATTCCAAAATATTTAATTAAATCTTCCATAGTTTTTAAAATCAAAAATCAAAATTCAATAAATGAAATTAAATAAATTTATTTATTTAATTAATTTGGGGATTATCTTCAACACCCGTGAAACAAACTGCCGAAACAGAAAAATTAATTTTCTCTGTTTCTGTGCAGGCTTGTTCCCGTGGGTTGAAGACAGGAATCCATCCTTCTCTCCAACCTCTCAACCTCTTCCATCTTCTTCTCAACCTCTCCGTCTCTCACCTTTCAATTCTACCAGACAATCTCACAGCCGTTGATCCTTGCCAGCTAGGATTTTGCCTGAGAAAAGCTATAAATATGACTGCCGGGTACTTCAAATCAGATAGGAGCTTTCAGTAAGAAAATTATAGTTAATTTGCATTAAGCTTTTAGCATTCACAGTATTCAAGTTTCATAGCATAGTATAGCATAGAATCGTAGCATAGAATCATGGCATCTTCCATTTATAGCCCCTGTCCATATCCATCAGCATTTTCACTTTCACCAACATCTAGGATAGAATTTCCTTTGCATACTCATTCTGCAGATAGCCATTTGGAGAAGCTGAGCTTACACAAATCTGAGAGCAGCATCTTTGAATGAATCTCTGGAGATAGAGGAAGATGGAACGCTTCTGAAGAATTTTTTTGCTTTTATTCAATTTTATTTTAAATTCTTCAGTTTAAAGTTCTGTTAATGTGTGTTTTATTTCAATTTGATTAACATATTTTAGCATACACAACACCCATTCCAATGACCTCTCTATGATGTCTAATCAAAGTGATTTAGAGAGAAAGGAATGGGGCATCAATCATTATCTTTTTGTTTGTTGTGCTTGTTGGAAATTCTTGTAATATAACTTTGTGAATACTTTCTTTGTTAGGTGTATCCTAGCAAGGTTTCCGTATGTCAAGTGTGAACAAGAATACTCCTATCTATTTGTTGAGTCAAAGTCCATCGCACTAGGTACAATGCCATCCTAGTTCTTTATACCTTGATGCATCGTATCTATGGGTGTTATCAAACATAAGGTAAGTAGCCCTTTTAAAGTCCCAATTACTAATAAGCAAATCATCCATCTCTGATCATCATCTTTAATAAATTTGGCTTGTTAAATCTTCTTGTCATCATCTCATTTTTTCTTTTTAGTGCTAACATCATGCCAGAATAGTTGATCATCATCACCAATGCATCCATCCTACATCCACAAACAGTCAGCATGTTGTATATCATTCACATTCATTGCATTTTCATCATCACATAATATAGATCTGTTAGTCTAAGCATCTCATAGACCATACATTTTCATAAAACAACCATTGCATAACCATATAGGCATCATTCATCTCATCCATCTCACATGCAATGCATCATCATTTTAATTTGTTTAAGATAATATAGATTGGTTATTCTAAGCATCTTAAAACCATCTCATTTGCATCATCATCATAACCATCCATGAATCCATCTTGAACCTCTTGGTCACAAGATCGACCCTCAAATCAAAATTTTCACTCGATCTTCTAAGGGGGCAATGTACCAGTATACTTCTTTCTGCTAGGGCATCCGAAAAAAATATTTTTTTTAAAATTTTGATCGCGGATAGTTTATTATTTGAACCAACACAAGTACATTGCTTCAAAGAGGGGAAAAATGTAGACATGCAAAATTGAAATCATGCATTCCTCATATTTTCATATTCATCCATCAATTAAATAAATCAAGTTTATTTGATTAATCTCCTAAAGTCATCCATTTAAATTAAATAAATTCATCTTTATTTGATTTAACACTAACATCATCCTCTTTGATTAAATAAATCAAATCTTTATTTAATTAAATCTAAAATCATTTTCTTCTCCTTTTGATTTATTTAAATCATAAAATCTAAGTCAAAAGTCAAAATCATCTAATCTCCTATTAAATTAATCAAATCCTAATTAATTTAATTCTAATCACTTGAATCCTCTAGATTTTGTAACTTGCACCAATAAATAATTTCTTTGATTTAATATTTCCCTAATTACTTTCAAAATGACATCAAAAAAGGAATATTCCTCCAAGTTTGAAAATCCCTCCAAATGTCTTGTCCTCCAACATGGAATTAAATCCTCTTACATGTCTCCCAGTTGGAATTTAAGACTCTTTTTTCTCCCTCCAACAAGCCAACTTTTGAATTTCAAATCTCCCCCTCTTTAGCACATTGATCAAAATGTGCACAACCATCATCCTCTCACATCTTGACAAGTGACATATTGTCATTGGATCATGTTTTGTACCACATCCTCCATGTTTTGCATTCTTCCATCCTTCTTGGTTATAAATAGAGGCCTCCTCTATTATATTACTCCTCCACAACTTGATCACTTATCATCTTGCATCTTCATCATATTTGGAGCTTATCAAAAAGGGGTTGGGAAAGGGCTATTTTCCACATCAAAATAGCAACAATCCCCCTATAAGATGCTGGTTTGATCATTTGAATAATGATTCATTGTGTTTTGCTTGTCTTTCGTGCTTTGTTTCCATTATTATTTTGTTCAAATGAATTTTATAGGGAGTAGTTTATTTGAGTTCTAACAATGGCTAACTTGGAATATTTTATCTATTGTTAGAAGTTGCAGATTCTCTTGCTCACAACATCCATATTGGGAAGGAAAGAAAAACCCACCAAAGGACACAAAATCTTTACATGTCATCTTATTTTAATCAAATTCTGAAGGAGATTGATATGGAGGCCCCCATTGATAAAAATTTGGGCCTCCAATTGAAGAAGAAAAATTGGTTGGAGAGGAAGATGACTAAGTTCTAGAAGTACCAACAAGAGATCAAACAATTGATCGCCCTACATGAGGCCATCCCTATTAAAGAATTTTTTGAGGAAATATATTATACAAAGGTAGGATCGGTTTTTGGTGAAGGGTTTGACTTGCTGCCTCTACAAGAAGATGTTAGAAACCACAAGGAGAAGGATCCATCACAACCTAGAGAGAAACAACCATCATCATCCACTAGTACTTCAACAAGGTCAATTCAAACCTCAAGGTCTACAAGGATGACCCTGACTACTCAAGGAGCTCAAGTCTTTTTAGGATTAGTGGTGGAAAAATTTATGGAAACAAATAAGCCACCCATGAAGAGAAGGAGAACCCAAGCATTAGATGTCAGGAATTCCAGGGAAAACTATGATGAATAGGTGAGCTTCATTTCACAAACTCCCACAGTTACCACACTGTAGGTACGTTTTTCACCTACCATTCTTTCTTCCTTTACTTCTTTGGTGTAGAGCCTTCTCGCGCTCGAAATATTTTAATATGTTTTCTTCAGCTTTTAGCCTCATGGGGTTTTTTGTTTTCATTATCTTCAAGTTTTTCACTATCAACCCCTAACATGTGTCATATCAATGCACTTTCCTAGAGGTCACAATTAGCTTTTTTTTTTCCAAAAGTATACAAAATATGCCATGTAGTGGCTGCGTGACTTCTAAAAATTGTATCACTTTCGGGAGCAGGGGGAGACACGTGGCCACTCCACAGGTTATCACCAAGCTGCTTCAAAAGGTTTTGAGGAAAATCCCACCATTGTGCCATGTAGCCCAAATTTCATTAGGTAAGATCCTACGGTGTTGAGAATGAAATATTTGTAGTGCATTGCGACGTCTAAGCATTTTGGTCCTCTCCAAGCATCACAAATGTCAGTGCCCTCTTCATATCACTCATCAATGCTTGTAGATGATCAAATCATATTTTTCCTCAATTTTTTTGTGGTACCACATTCTTCCTTTGACAGGGGAGATTTTTGGCTACTCTTAGGTTTCCAACTCAATAGTTGTTACATAGTTATCATGATAAAGCATCTCAAATTTTATTACTTAGATCTTTCAGATAAAATTGTTTGAAATATGAATGAAAAATATCCCAAATGAAGTTGTGCGCACTTCAAAGGATCAAACCAAGAAAGACACTATGCACATGAACAAGAAAGTGTTGCAACATGAGCAAGAAGACAATTTGATCAAATGATGATCTATGATGAATTGGTCTAGAATATCTAGAATATGATGAGATATCATGAGATATCATGAGATGATTTACAAATGTTCAAGCACCTTGTTTATACAAGAAAGGTGAGAGGAGGTAGGATAACTACCTTGGAAGCAAACATTAAATTCCTAATGCATAATTTTAAATGCATAAGTGAAATATTAAATGCATAGATAACTATAGGTTAATTAATGAGACATAGTCCCATTATAACTAGTTTCTAGAAATGACTCCTAGGAAAATTAACTCCTAAATAAGTTTATAATAATGTGAATAGGTCCTCACTAAGAACTAGTTACAAAATAACCCCATTCACACTAATACCCCCCATAAGTGCAACCTAGGGAGTGGAGTTATTATGCATATGATGTAAATGCAATATGGTTCTTGACAACAAGAACATGTTAGGTACCCGTGTAAAACTAATCAATACAAATAATCTCTCACAAACAAAGAAGGAGAAAACCTCATGGGACAAAACTACTCTTTGAAAAGGCGATACGATGAAAATGATGTACAAGTTATAGAAGTGATGTATGGAGGTCTCAACATCAATACACCCCAAGAGCTACATCCATTACAAGAATATAATACAATCCATATCCCCCCATAAGAGAGAAATAGAGAGAGTATATAGCCCCCCATAATGGATAATCACCTACAAAAATAGTAAGTTTCTAAAGACAAAACATGATACAATGTTGACAAACAACTTGTCTCCATTTTGGAAGAAACAAAACTAAGTACAAATGTAGGAATGCTTCCCATTCCAAATAGGAATTGAAGGAAGGATGGATGAATATGGATGATGATGATGTCTCTAAAAGCTGCTCATGTGTCTTCTTGCCCAAGGAAGATGAAGATGCCATAATCAAATCAGGTACATGCCTAATCAAAGAAGAAGGTGAAAACCCTAGACTATGTGGAAACTAATGTTGAACAAGATCCAAATACAAATATGGTTTGAAAATATTTGTGCAATGGTTTTCATCAAAGAGGAGATATACCCTCTCAAATGTGTCTTCCAAGTCTGAAATGTGAGAGTCCACAAACAAGGATGAAATGCTTGATAAACAAGAATCCCAATTAGGAAGAAAATAAGATACTTATTGTAATGAATCACCAAAATTTCTCAATGAATCACCAACATAAAGTGAATGGTCCTACTGAATAGGAATGATGAGAGACTCAATCAATGACTTTGCACAATGAATCAATGAAGATGAAGGTACATCAACTGTCTCTGATGGAGAAGGAGTATCTAAAGAAACCTTGTCATCCTCATCTAAAGATTCAAAGTAGTCCAAATAATCAAACTCCTGAATAATATTACCATCATAGGGTATCCTATCTAAAAAATGAAGAGGCACAAGACAATCTGAAATAAGATCATTTGGGAATTTCTGAGTATTGGGATCTCCATGTGTCTCTCAAATTTTAGTCCAAAGAGTATGAGGACACTCAAAATGATCAATAAAATTCAAAGTTGCAACATCAATATGCATTGCAATTCCAAGCAAATTTCTTACTATTAGTACGAGGGGGGACAAGATCATACAAATGTGGCAACAAATGAAGCCATAAAAGATGTTTTATGATGTAATATCTCCATTTTTTATATCTTCCCCTTTTAAACGTAATCAAAGAGGGATTAAATGAAAACCTCATAATGAACTGTGGATAAAGATTTTAGCACCACAAGATTCTCTTATACTTCTAGGGTTTTCCACCTAAAAGGATAGAGGTAGGCCAAAATGGGAAATGTACCCACTAAAAACTAATGCAAGTATGAATGAAATATGCCTAAATGTAATGTCCTAAATGTAGAAAATAGATAAAATAGATCTATTATTTCATGAAAACCAAAGAAATGCAATATGTTTGAAAACACATTGTGATATGCAAAAAAACCTAGAAATGTAAACAAACAATAACAAAAATGAATGAAACTAAAGAGGTGCACCTGGGAATATGTTGTAGATTGGAATTAAGATTGGAAATGCTACTTATTCTCAAATTTTGACCTATTGGGAAACTTACGCCATTCTGGACTACTTAGTCCCAGATCTGGAAAACTGCATCGGAGCCTGTTTCATCCAAATGGGTATCCAAATCTATAGAAACTTATGAAAAATAGGTACAGTGGGAGTAATTCATCACTTTTGGCAACTTAGTCCACTTTGGCTTTTCTAAAAATCTGAAAGTGGAAACAAAAGCTCTCAGTCTGCACTTTTTGCTCCTCCAGGTGTCCGGTTCTGAAACTTTAATTTTCAAGGCTATAAGTGACCTTTTATGGATATTTTGACCTAGCCAACAAGGATATGCCTTCAAAAAGTTTGCAACCTATTCTTCAATGATCTCCAACCCTTCAAGATACCTAAATCTGCAAACACTCAATGAGAGAGAGAAATGTTGAAGGTTAGGGCATGGGGGTTTGCCTTGGTCAAACCCCTTTTAGGTAATTAAACCAAATGAAGAAATAAGATGAAGCATGATCATGAAGTGAAGGGATTAGAATCTTTCCATGATGATAGATCTTGAATTTCTGTAGCAATGGATGAAGAATTAGCCCTTGAATGCCTTATAATGCTATATTGATGAGTTAGAATGCTAAAACCCTAGCTTGCTTGACTTGAGAACATGATGAATGATGAATGATGAATGAATAATGAAAGTGTTTATGAATTAGGGTTTATAAGCTTGTATTTATAGACAATCCACCTAATTTTCTTGTTAATTTGATCCCCAAGGCTAACATGAAGGAAAATTAAACTTAAAATCCAATTTTTCCCACTCGAACCTCAAAAATAACCCAAATGGGAGTATGTCACCAAGATGGGAAACTTAGTCCCACCTGGATGGTACTAATTCACCCAGATGGGGAACTTGGTCCCACAGGGGTTCTTTTTCTAGCTAGATTGTCGAGGAATGAAGAATTTTAGTTTTTATGTTGTTCTAGTTGGGTATTTGATCAAATTATGCCTCAAGATGCACAATATGGGGCCACAGGGGCCTATTAATGATGATGTAAAGGGTAATTAGGGATATGGACACAAATTTCAATGTGAAAGTGTGATTAAATACACTTTAAAATATTAAAATGAGGTCCACATAGCCTAGAAAGGCACTACATACGATGTGAATGTGTAAGACACATTACAACACTAGATTAGAATTAGGTTTAATTTACAAGCCTTCTAGATTAGTGTGAGAATAAATTTTATAACATTGAATTAGGGGAAAGATAGGTCCATTAGACTTAAATGCTTAATAAAAGTCTAGAAAAGCATGAAAGTCATTTACAACACTTTACAAGAAATGTATTTTATTCATTTTGCTAGGGTCCAAGACCTAATATGGATGTTTAAAACACCTTACATCATTAAATCAAGGAAAAGTTAAGCCAAAATCATGAGGGCCTAAATAGGAAGAAAAATTAGAAGGGTTACTTTTTCTGTGTCCACATTTAGCCCCCACTTTAGTGAGAGGATGAACTTGCTTCAAACTCACACTAAAATAGAAATTCAAGAAGAGTTCAATTGTACCAATGCAGATAGTCTAGGATGAAAAAGATGAAGGAGGTAACCAAGCCCCCAAGATCTAATATCCTAATTCAAACCAATATAAGCTTAAATGAACAAGCACAAGGTGAATGATTTGCAACAAAGCAAGATACTTGATCATGCAATGGCAATAACTAGAAGGAAGAAAAGAGGGAAAATAAAAAGGTGGATCAAGCTTTGGCCATTTGTCCAACATTTTGTGGATTAGATCTAAGCTATTTGTCCAAAAATACATACTCACTTTGAGGCGATGAAACTTTTGGTTGTCCACCGGGTGAGAAGTCCTAAAAGGTTAGACACATATGATCGATATGTGCTCACATACACGCGATTGGCTATGGGGAAATTCATTCCTCAGAGTGGGATTCCTGCTCAACCATATCAAAGTTATACCTCATGATAACATTAATAAGGTTCCACACAAAAATGATCTTTGAGCTCCATGAGGCAAGAAAAACTTCGTATGCTTGAAAATCATAGATATTGTAAATGCAAGATAGTACAAGGAATGTTCAAAGAGATTTTTCTTAGTTCATGCAAGGTCTCTTCTTAGGGAACATCATGCCTAATGTCTATAAGAGAAGAAAGGTGCAAATGGTCTCATCTTGTTTCCAAGAGAGGACAAGTGCAAGGTATCATCCTGGGAAACATTGCACCAAATGTTTCCAAGAGAGGAAATAACAAGAACAAAGAAAATCTCACATTGAAATATGAGTGTAAGTGTATGCCCCCACTTTAAAGCAGTTGCTAACACCATTACTGTGAGAAATCACTTTAAAGTAGAAAAATAAGACATGAGAAATTACTCAGAAAGCCCTGTGCCAAGTCATATGTTTCAAATAAACTACGTCATTAAAAAGGTAGTATGTCACATGCAATACAACTAAAGGCATTTCATCCACATCCAAAGCTTTCTCTTATATGTTCATGAAAGGTTAACAGCTGGCCAAAAGAGGCAATGATAAGTGACATATGAGGACAAGGCTACCTAATCCCTTGCCCCCACTTAGTACAGGACAATGGTGAGACAAAGTGATTTATAAGATGCATGCTAGAGTGAAAATCGGTATCAATTAGAGGAATTAGGTGCCCCCACATATGGGAGACAACCAATCTCCTTAAGATGTTGGATTTTACTACTCAAATCATTACATTCATTAGTAGCATGACTGTGAACTCTATGATATGCACATAATAAATTTTTGTAATAAAATTTCTTTTGAGTTCTCGGAGGAAGGGATATCAAGTGATCTTGGAAGAGTCTCAACAAGATACCCTCTTGATCAATGGTAGAAGGTGTTTCTAGAGTTTGTGACAAAGGTATCTCTTGCTTAGATGTACAAGATGCCATATCTATGCAAGATTCTTTAGATTATGAGATTTTGTTCTCTCCTTCATAGGAGGGTGTAAAATCTAAAAAATTCAAATCATTAGTGTTGTGTGAGATTTCATTTACATTAAGCGAGCATGTCTTTGTTTGTTTCATTACTTGTAAAGGAGAAAAATCAATACCACTAGTGTTAAATAGCTTAGGATGCACTACTGTTAAGGTTGGATTAGAAAGATGTTTGGTGATATTGTTGATGTTGAGTGAAGGATTTTTTATTTCTATCAAAGGAAAATATCCAAGACCATGAGTATTTTCTTGCATGTTCGGCTCTATGGGGACATGAATACCTTGTTCTCTAGCACCACATCCTTTTCCACTATAGCCAAGTTGTTTCCTAAGTTCATAACCTTTTCCATAAATATTTTTCATCTCTTTTGGATTGGGTGGTTGTTTGTAATCAGCTTTGTGAAAGGTTGTTGTGTAATTTTTTGTGTATGGTTCTAAAGTGGTTGAGGTGGAGGCTTTCGAAGGGTCTTCCAAATTTTTTGTTGACATTACTGTTGATCCTCTTCCCATGGTAGAGTCTTTGTGTATGATCTTGTATTCTCCCATGAATGTTGGTGTGAAATCTAAGGAACCCCAATCATCATCTAATAGCTTCATGAAATCTTTAATTTATTTGTCTTTGTCGTGCTATTGCACGGGTTCAACTTGTGTAGTTGGTGCCAATGTTGCTAAAGGATTCTCCCTATTTTTCTCAATGTGTAAACAATTTTTTGGGTTAGGGTTTGCTTCAAGTGTGTACACTTTATTTTTGTAGATGTATTTCATTTTACAATGAAGAGTAGAAGGAACTCCATTCATTGCATGAATCCATGGTCTGCCTAAAAGGAGATTATATGAAAGATCATGAGGCATAACATGGATCAGTGTTTCTAATGTGGCCATTCCAACTGTTATAGGAAAAGTGATCACACCCAGTGGTTGTTTTCCTACGTTGTCAAATCCCTTAATAGATAAAGAGTTTGGTTGAATTTTTTATTTATCCACACGAAGCCTATCCAAAACCTTTACGCTACACACATTAAGGGAAAATCCATTATCAACAAGGGTTCACTTTATATCCCTATTCTTTTTTATTGAGCTATGATCATGAAAGCATCATTTTTTTTGTACTTCCAAAGAGGGGAGTTCACTTTGGTGGAAAACAATGTCAGCATTTATTCCTTGTATCATGGTTGTTATGTCATTCGATTGTGTATTAGAAGGGATATGAACTTTTTGTAAGGCCGTTTGAAGCATAGTGTGATAGTTAGGTGAACTTTGAATTAAATCCCATAGGGATATCTTTGTAGGAGTATTCTTAAGTTGTTCAACAAGATCATACTCCTTAATGTGTGAATTTAATTGAGGATCTCTAGGCAATATGGAATTAGGAAATGGTAAGAGTCTTGGGGTGGGTTGTGGCAGTTGCAGATTGTTTCTGGTGTTATATGTATGAGCAATGATATTATGAATCAGTTTTCTACGAAACATTGTTCTTGGGTGGGTAAAGGATAAGTTCGAGTTTCTTTTGAGTTTGAGGTTTGTGTGAAGGGGGTAAAGGATGAGTTGATGTTGAATAATATTAACAGCCCTTAGTGAGGGAGAGTCTAATGTTGCCTCTTAATCTTCTTCTAAGGGAATAGTATCATTATGGTCAATGATTTCCTTTTGTTGCACCATGATATCCTCCCTAGGAGGAGAGTTTTTAGGAGAACTACAATCCAAATGCTCTTGGAATTCAAGGGTTGGTGCTTCCAAAATAACTTCATCGCACATAGGAGATGATCAATGGTTGGATTTTATTGTTTATCAATAGTGGTGATACTAGGAGAAGGCTCTATTTGATTGTCTATTTTTGGGAAGGTCTCATTCTCTTGTTCCATATTATCTACCCTAGGAGGAGAGCTTGTAAGATGTTCATCACATTCCATGGTTAGATATTGTAAAGTAGCTTCATCACTAATAGGGGAGGTATCAAGAGAAGGAAAACTATGAGTTTCATGTGTTCCAATGATTGGATCCTCTTTGTCAAATAGGCCCTTCCAAATGTTAGGAACATTAGGAAGGAGAGAAAGAATAGTAGAATTCTCAATCATTGGTGTATCCTCACAAATGTATTTTTCATGATTGTTCATGGTTGTGTCCTTATTCACTAAAGAATTTTCACAAAGAGGAGAGGTGTTAGGAGATGAATGGAGACTAAGTAAAGTATTGGCAATGAATTCATCTTCTATTGTTATACTATCTTCCCAAGGAGAATGAGGAGAAGGACAAACAAGACCTTCATGATTCTCAACGAGTGTACCTTCTTTCACGAAGATACCTTTGTCACTAAAAGGAGAGGTATTGAGAGAAGTAAAATTATGATCATCATAGTTATCCATGTTTATATTCTTTTCTATCACATCATTCTCACAAATAGGAGAGATAAGAGGGGGTGTAAGTATAAGGCAAGTATTACCATTATCACTCTCTTGCACTAAGAGACTCTCATAACTAGGGAATGCATTGAATGAATGACCAACATGCTTATTAACTCGTTTTTTCCTTAAAAAATTAGAGAAGATAGAGACTAACATTTGAAAACTTGAAATGCAATGTAAGGATGTAAAATGAAATGCAATTTTTAGTTTTCAAGCAAGTTAATTTTTTGGTTACACAATGCAATGATCTGAAAATGAAATGTTGTGAATGCAAAATTGAAATTAAGCAATGCATGAAATGAGCCAAATTAAGCTAGATTTATTAAAATACATGTTACAAAAACTTAGCCAAATTATACAGATAGGTAATGGCAGCAAAAAAAAGCTTTAAAATAGGGTTTTCAGTTCTGTAAAAGGTAGTTTCAGGGGCATAAAGGGACTAAGTCGCCCAAAGTGGCAAATGAGTCCCAGTGGGGATTTTTTTTCAGAGTTTTCAGATTCTTTTTATTGATTTTGATGTTTTATGTGTTCTATGATGTAGACCTAAGATTCCAATGCAGAATTTCAAAAGAATTCAATGATTTAAGATGCACAAATGCAACCTATATGCACTTTCCCTAATGCAAAATTTGAAACCCTAAAATGCCATTTAACTAATTCAAAATGTAATGCAATGTTAATATAAGCTAATTCTACGACGATGAAGGAATCCAAAATAAGAAAAGAAAGTATTCTAAAGGTGATTTCACCAAAATGTGGACACATATTTTGGCACCACAAGAGTCTCTAACACTTCTAGGGTTTTCCACCTAAAAGGATAGAGGTAGGCCAAAATGGGCAATGTCCCCACTCAATAATAATGCAAGTATGAATGAAATATGCCTAAATGTAATGCCCTAAATGTATAAAATTGATAAAATAGATCTATTATTGCATGAAAACTAAAGAAATGCAAGATGTTTGAAAACACATTGTGATATGCAAAAAGACCTAGAAATACAAACAAACAATAACATAAATGAATGAAACCAAAGAGCTGCACTTGGGAATATGTTGCAGACTAGAATGAAGACTAGAAATGCCATGATTTTGAAATTTTGACCTACTAGGACACTTATGCCATTCTGGGCGACTTAGTCCCAGATCTGGAAAATTGCACGAAAGCCCATTTTAGCCAAATGGGTATCCAAATCTACAAAAACTTCAGAAAAAAGCTACAACAGGAATAAGTCACCACTATTGGTGACTTATTCCACTTTGGATTTTCAATAGTTACGAAAGTGGAAATGAAAGCTCTCAATCTGTACTTTCTACTCCTCCAAGTGTTTGGTTCTAAAACTCTGATTTCCTAGGCTATAGTGACTTTTTATGGATATTTTGACCTATCCAGCAAGAAGATTTATTCAATGAGTTTGCAACCTATTCTTCAATGATCTCCAAGCCTTCAAGATACCTAAATCTACAAACACACAATGAGAGAGAGAAATGTTGAAGGTTAGGGCATGGGGGTTTGCCTTGGTCAAACCCTTTTTAGGTAATTAAACCAAATGAAGAAATAAGATGAAGCATGAACATGAAATGAAGGGATTAGAAACTTTCCATGATGATAGATCTTGAATTTTTGTAGCAATGGATGAAGAATCAACCCTTGAATGCCTTAGAAAGCTATCTTGATGACTTAGAATGCTAAAACCATAGCTTGCTTGACTTGAGAACATGATGAATGATGAATGAATAATGAAAGTGATTATTAATTAGGGTTTAGAAGCTTGTATTTATAGGAAATCGACCTAATTTTCTTGTTAATTTGATCCCCAAGGATGATATGAAGGAAAATTAAACTTAAAATATATTTTTTCTCGCTCGAACCTTGAAAATAGCCCAAATGGGACTAAGTCACCAAGCTGGATGACTTAGTCCCACCTGAATGGGACTAATTTTCCCAGATGGGCAACTTTGTCCCACAGGGGCTCTTTTTCCAGCTGGATTGTTGGGGAATGAAGAATTTTAGTTTTTATGTTGTTCTAGTTGGGTCTTTGATCAAAGTATGCCTTGGGATGCATAATATGGGGCCATAGGGGCATATTAATGATGATGTAAAGGGTAATTAGGGCTAGGGACACAAATTTCAATGTGAAAGTGTGATTAAATAAACTTTACAATATTAAAATGAGGTCCACATAGCCTAGAAAGGTACAACATCCAATGTGAATGTGTAAGACACATTACAACACTAGATTATAATTAGTTTTAATTTACGAGCCTTCTATATTAGTGTGAGAATACATTTTATAACATTGAATTAGGGGAAAGATAGTTCCATTAGACTTCAATGCTTAATAAAAGTCTAGAAAAGCATGACAGTCATTTACAACACTTTACAACACCTTTACAAGACATGTATTTTATTCATTTTTTTAGGATCCAAGACCTAATGTGGACATGTAAAACACCTCACATCATTAAATCAAGGAAAAATTAAGCCAAAATCACAAGGAGGGCCTAAACAAGAAGAAAAAGTAGAAGGGTTACTTTTTTCGTGTCAAAATGAACTATGATAGATATCCAAAAATACAAAGATATTAACCTTCAACAACAATTATAAACTCCCAAATATGATGCACAACTAAAATTGAAGCCTTCCAATACAAATAAACCTTCTCAAAATTATAGTATGTCCAAGTTATCAAGTAAATGCCTCATATTGCAAAAAATCAATAGAATATACTCGGAGTAGAATATAAAAAAGTAGATTGATAAAATGATAGAACTCTTAATAACCTTCACAATGCCACTAGATACTTATACCATCAGAAAGTGCTCGAAACCAACGTTCCAATGATATCTCATTTTCAAAAATTTGATACCCGAGTCAAAATTTATGATGATTTTAAGAAAACTGCCTAATTAAGACATGAGGGGGCTTCTGTGATGGTCTTTTAGTCATCAAATTTAGGATAGTCGCCTAATTTTTTTTTTAAAATAACAAAAAAATAAATTTACTTCAAAAAATGAAGTATTTTATATGAGAATGAAGTATTTTATATGAAAATGGGGGGTTTTGGGCCTTCCATACACAATGGAAGGGTCAAATTTGGCCTAATCTGCTCTAGAAATCAGCTACCTTCTATATGATAACAATTAGTTTGAAATCCAAACCCTCCAATCTGTAATAAAAATCTCCTCAACTCAACTTTCCAATTTGAGATGGACTTTAAATGGCCTATGCTTTGATACCATGTTGGAAATATGAATGAAAAATAACCCAAATGAGGTTGCACATGCTTTAAAGGATCAAACAAAGAAAGACACCATCCACATGAACAAGAAAGTGTTGCAACATGAGCAAGAAGACAATTTGATCAAATGATGAATTGATCTAGAATCTCTAGAATATGATGAGATATGTGAGATGCCATGAGATGATTTACAAATGTACAAGCACCTTTTTTATATAGGTAAGGTGAGAGGAGGTAGGATAACTACCTTGGATGCAAATATTAAATGCCTAATATATAATTTTAAATGCATAAGTGAAATATAAAATTTCTAGATAACTATAAGCTAATTAATAAGACTTGGTCCCATTATAACTAGTTTCTAGAAATGACACCTAGGAAACTTAACTCCTAAGTAAACTTATAATAATTTGAATAGGTCCTCACTAAAAACTAGTTAGGAAATAACCCCATTCACACTAACAAAAAATTGATCTTTTGTCAAGATCGTAGGGTTGCTTTTCTTTGCCACTTATTAGGCTTTTGGTTTTAGTTGGTGGAGAGTGCTTTATGCTTGTGTGCTCGCCTTCTCCTATAAAATAGAATTTTTGAGCCTCTCCTTAGTCTGGAAGATTTCTTACATAATTTTTTTTGTTTGTATTAGTTGTAATATATTTCAAGATAAAATTCTAAATTGGTCATTCAACCTTAGCATATTTTGTATTGTTTTTTCATATCAAATAATAGAAGGAATGTATTAGATTGTGCTCAGTTAACCTTTATTTTACATTTTATTCTCTATTTGCACATATTAATGCTCTATGTCATTTCCATCTTTTGAACATACTATTGATGATTGATTCTTGTTAGTTCTAGATTTTTTGTTTTCTAACCAAGATTTATAGTGAATTGGATCATGTTCTTAAAATCTTTCATTCCATGTTTAAAGTTGTGTTAGATCTTGTATTATACTATTGGGGAAAAATGATTCTATAAGGGTTTGAAGCATTACATTTAATTCCAAGAATACTATTTTCTATTAAATCTTGATGGTTTCTTGGGACAAAAGGATCTAAATGATTTCTTTGTGGTTGTATAAGCCTTAGTTGTTTGTTCCCCTTTCAACAATGAAGGGTATATAGCATCAAGCATTTATTTTATTATATTTGAGAAGCCATTAGGGTTTTTGAAATGTTTTAAAAGCTTTTAGTGCATCAAAATAGTTAGTCTTAGTTTTTTCATTTCTTTCTCCATTTTCCCCAAAAGAAAGGAAGAGTTGACTTCTTTAAAAACATCAAAGGTCATTTAGTAGAGAACAATTGGTCCCACATCTATTGAACTTCCCATAAGGCTATTTAGAGAGGCACAAGCTTTTATGATCAACAGTTATTTTTTCAATACACCTAGTGGGACACAAAGATCCTACATAACATCTCATTCCTAGCCTTAAAGAGGCATTTGAATAAGATATTAGAAGCCATTACCGACTAAAATAGTAGACTCATGCCTAGGATCCAAAGAAGGGAGTGTTCTAAAGGTAACTTCCAATACTCTCAACTATCATCTTTTTCTCCTTGAAGGAGACACACTACAAGTTATGTATTGCCTATTAGGAGAAATAGAGTCAGAAGTACAATCCCTCAATCTAGAGGTCTATCTAATCCACTAGTTGTCAGATCTTTTCATATTAGAATACCTATTTTTCATGTCCATAGAGGTCTATTCTCCATGGCTCTCTAGCCCCCAAGAAATTTTATGACATGGGATAGTTGTAGAACACTTGGTCCTCCCGCCCCTCTAGATGTGTGGCCTACTATCCTTGCTAATGCTCTAAAGTTAGTTCCAAAGTTTACCAAAGAGGAATTCAAGACACCATCAAAGAATCTCCAAGTTGTGGTGGATGTTTGCATAATCCACAGTATTACAGAACAAAACGTAGCTCTCAGACTATTGACTACATCATTCAAAGGGAAGGCTCAAGACTAGTATAGGTCTTTTCCTTCTAATACTATCAACACTTGGGACAACTGTGGAGGTAAACTCTTTGAGTGCTTTACAAAAAAAGGAAACCGTTCATATCTATTACAATAGTTAATACCAATCAAAAGAGTGCCTCAAGAGACCATGATGGATTTGCACACTAGGTTCTACAAAACCTGGCAAAGGATTCCCATGTTGTCTAGATCTTCACTGGCCATGGTATTCATGTTTTACTTAAAGCCTTTAATTATGATATCAGAGTCATGGTATAGTCACTTGGAGGTGACACTCTCCCTGATTCATACGATTTGGCCGTAAGAGCGAAAAATAGTATGATCGATGCTGGGAAATTTCAACCTTGACTGCCAATGACATTATTTTTAGAAAACAAGAAGAGGTAGCACCAATACATCTACTACACCTCTACCATCAATTTATGTGTACCCTAGTACACAAGTGAGCACATCGAGTTCTTCTTTGCTAGCTGCAGAGATGAACAACATTAAAAATTTACTAAGGACTATTTATAATGAGCTTGTCAGCATAAAGTGCCAACAAGTGACACCTTTAAGGCCTCCCCTCATAATTACCAAGGAGGAAGACTACCCTTTAGGAACAATTCATATCAGGAAGCTCTAACAAGTAATAACCAATCACAATTGTCGAGCCAAATAGTCCTTGTAACCACTCCACTCTAGACCATTAAGTCTAGCATGAGTAGGGACTTGGTCCTAGGACAAAACAATCTTGCAGAGGATATAATTGCTTGGTGTTTCCTATGTAATGATTCCCACATGCCTGAGAAATGTCTAAGAGGAAATCTCCAATAGAACTTCTGGCAAAACAAAGGAGCCAAGGCACCCCCTAAGATGCAGGAAGTTATCAGTCCCTTGGGATAGAGAATATTAGAATTAGTGCTCAAATGCAAGGAATGTCCTTGGAACAAAAGATAGAAATATCCTTAGATCAAGTGCTTTTTTCTTGGATGGAAGGAGAATATTAAGTGTTTTTCAACAAATTTCTAACATTGGGACCCTCACAGGTTCAGTCGGATTATAACACCCATTCAAAATGAAGACATACTAGAGAGAATGTGTTGTAGTCACAACCTCAGGTACAAAAACCATAGCCACAAAAAAATTCCTTGAAAAAGGAGGTTAATACTCCTATGATGAATCAACCCATTCTAAAACCAAGAGAAGTTCCTCTGTTTAAACCAAAGTTACCCCTAATCGAAGTTCTCAATGTTGTGGAATAGCTGAAGAGAGTTCCTTCCAATGTGTCCTTTTAGGACATCTTAGCTATTCTCGAGAAAAACACCTTACTACAAGAAAATATAAGAAAAGATGAGAAACCCACATAGCCACATTCAATCTCGGCATGCAACCAAGAAAGGGACAAAATACCCAATCAAGAGCCACAATCTTTAAAGGACGCAACATATATGAGTACTAAGGAAAAATAGATGAAAAGGAGATATATAAATCCAAACCCACCCCCTTTTTCTTAACTCTCATTTTGGGGGACAAATTATAGCATAATAAAATGATAGATTTAGGTGTTAATACTATAGTAATGTCTAAATTGGTGGCTGATGTCTTGAAGTTAAAATATGAGCCCCTCGAAAAGGGAATTATGCAATTAGATAAAAAAAAAAAAGGTTCCAACTATAGGCCAGATTAAAAGCCTCCCCTTGAACTTGTATTTCTGTCCAAGTCAGATGGTCACCTAAGAGGTGGACGTAATTGACATTCCCCCTATTTTTAGGATGTGCTTGTTAAGATATTATATAACCAAAATTGGGGGAATCTAGCTCTTGATTGGTCCCATTTAAAACTAAAACTGATCATGGCACAAATATGAAGATATTATTCAAACCTTCTCATCCTAAGGATATTGCAAAAGATGCAATGATGAACTTCGAAGCACAACACATGTCTATCTCCAAAAATGAGATGTATTGCATTGGGATGCTTGAAGATGAGGAGGCCATGAGTGATCAAACTTTAAAGGAAGAAGTATTTTTGAATCAATTTATAGATTTTGACCCTTTTGGAAATTTTCATGCCACTGGTCTAGGTATGTATGTGATTTGTGATGAATTTTAGGTTACTTTTAAGATAATCAAAGATAAAGGGCTTCAAAAGGAAGATTCAAAAGAAAAGGGTTTATTGAATTTTCACTTTGATGGTGCTAGATGTCGGGTCGACTCAAGAGTGGGGATCTGACTCATATATCCTACCAGATTAGAAACCCTTAGAGCTTTTTGATTCCAATTTATATACACAAATAATGATGTGGAATATGAGGGCATTGTTCATGGTCTAAAATTAGAAAAATAGATGGGCACTAAAAGACTCTAGGTTTTCAAAGATTTAGAGTTGGTGGTCAAATAGGTCATAAAACAAATCACTATAAAAATGTAAGGATTTTTCATATCGACATAGAGTATAGGACCTAATAGAAGGATTCAAATCCTTCAATATCTAGGTGGTCCTGAGATCACAAAACACTATCATGGATAGAATGGCCTTAGTCAACTCATAATTTGAGCCAGCCTTTGATTTGACGATGAACTAGCATATTGTATGGGTTATATTTCAGCTAGCTATTCTAGAAAATGATCAAAACTCGTAATTTTTTGGAAATGATGCCTAGATCTCCATGTTCATCCAAGAGCCATGTGAATTTTTCAAGAAATTATAGTAAGAAATTGAAGGGGCATATGAGAAGAAAATTATTCAGCTAAAAAGTAATAAGATCCCAAGAGCTTTGATTACTCTAGAAAACCTCTTTAATTGTGGATATGCAAGGAACAGTAAGCAAAGGTTTGTCACTGAAAAAGAAGATTATACAGATCTCGATGTCAAGAATAATCAAAATCTCAAGGTAGAAAAGAATGTTCCACATCAAGATAAGGAGAGGTTGAGATCTCTATGGATCAAATATGACAAAGTCATGGAATGGACCTATGATGATTTAAAGGGTTATGACCATAACATAATCCAACACACCATCAACTTAATAGAGGGGTGAAAACAAATCTGGTAGAAACAAAGGCCGATTAATCTAAAAGTGCAAGCCTTAATGGCACAAGAGATGAAAAGATTAATTGAATCCTGGATCATATACCCAATCAAAAATTCTATCAGGGTATCTAATTTGGTTTCGGTTTGAAAAAAGAATGGTGTAATCCAACTTTGTGTATAGTTCAAAGACTTGAACAAAGCCTCCTCGAAGAATCATTATCCTATACCTTCAATGGAGCAAATCTTGTAGAATGTGGAAGGGTCGAAAAATGTTTTCTCTACTCAATGGATTTTCAGGTTATAACCAAGATAATGTAAAGAATAAGGAAACACATAAAATGACATTTACCACCAAATGGGGCACATTCTCTTATGTGAAAATTCCTTTCAGCCTGTAAAATGCAGGGGCCACTTTCTAGTGCATGATGGATGTTATGTTTAAGGATTTGATCAATGAGATTATTGAACAAGACAACTGAGAGGTGGGGTGAATTAGTTGTAGAAATTAAAAACTTCACCAGAGATTAGATCTATTATCATTCACAAATCCTTTACTTTGCTAATATGATTAAGTATTAAGTGTAAAAGAAGAAACTGAAAGAAGAAAAACCATACACACAATAACACTAGATTTATGTGGAAAACCCAATAAGGGAAAAGCCATGGTGAGGATTAGCTCACATTATAGAGAATATAGATAGATCTCCATTATATCTCACATATATCACTCCTGTAGTGATAAAAGCAATCCCCACTCAAGGAGGAAAATCATATCACAAAAATGGAGATGCAATAGATAGAGCATGTGTAAAATCCTAGGATTCTCATAAGCACAAGATAAGGGAGATATAGCTATAAGGCTTAGGGAAGCAAAAGAGAGAAAAGATGAAAGAGAGGGCTGCGAGAGCCAAGCGAGCTACAAAGAGCACTATAAGAGCTTGAGAATGTTGTTGTAACAAGCCATGAAAGATTGTGGCTTTTGTAACAAACAAGGGAGTTATGCAAGCAAGAGCAAGATGGAAGAATGTCTGAGAGAGAAGCCTAGAAAGAAGAGAAGGCCCAATGAGTTGAAAAGATAACTTTTAAAGAGGGAAAAGAAGCTTCTCAAGCCATTACAATGTGTCCTAGGCCATTACCACCAAAAAAATGAGGTGACAAGTGGTAAACATGCTCAAATTAGTCATTTCAACATTGAAATGTTTCAGGACACTAGAAAAATGCATAGACGTCTGCATGGCGCGCTAGTGTCTAGACACATCATGCTACAAAACACCATGAATGGGAAAAGGACAAGGTTTGACACAAAACTGACATGTGAGGGTGGATGCTGAAAAAGGGGTCTTGAGCATTTTAAGAGGGGAAAAGGCTTATGCAAGGGCTAATATGAGCCTACACAAATGCCAAGAGAGTGGAAACTAAAGCGGGCATAAGAATGTATGTGAAATTGCAAGGGGTACAATTTTATGATATTACACCATCATACATGAGATCAATGAAAACAACAACTAGTTGACCAATTGAAATCAATGACAACACCTTCATACTTGCAAAAATCTCCCCCTTTGTCATTGATGGCAACACATGATGTGAAAAAACTATCAAAGATATCACAACAACTTTGAATACACTTTCTCATGATTTTACTTTCTCCCCCTTAGTAGATAAAATTTTTCACATGATACTCTTCTCCCCCTTTGACATCAATGGAAAAGGAAAAGGATATTTTCATTGCTTTCTTCCTTTGATATTAAGAACATTATCAGTATTGAATACTCCCCCTTAGGAGTATACCCAAATAAATTTTCAATGACAACACAAGATACTACTTGCTCCCCTTGAGAGGTGGCCACCAAACATCAGTCCAAAAGAAATATAGATCCATAGATCCACCAAAGTGATGCATCTCCATATGCATCTAGTTTAAGAAGGGAGGGGAAATGACCCCTAACTTCCCCTAGAGATACTCAAAAGTATCTTTAGGAAGAGCCTTAGTAAATATGTCAGCAATTTGATCCTTTGTAGGTACATACTCAAGTTTTACTTCATCCTCCACAACCTTCTCTCTCAAAAACTGATTCCTAATAGATATATGCTTTGTCCTTGAGTGAATCATAGGATTGTTTGAAATGTTCATTGCACTTGTATTATCACAGAAAATAGAGATGGGATCATCATACATTACTCTGATATCTTTCAATGTCTGTTTCATCTACAAAACTTATGTACAACAAGATGTTGTTGTTACCTATTTTTCACTCTGAGCTCAAACAAGTAGAGCTGGATGAAATTCATCATTTATAGGTACAAAAATTTTCATGTTTTTCTGATTAAGTGTTCATTGATCATCATTGAGATCATCTTACATATGAATCATAGTTTTATTGTGCAAACATTTAAAACAAAAAATTGAGAAAATTTGCATAGTAATGCTTTTATTCATTTTGTAAAAAATGTTGAATCCCACACAAGCTGTGGGAGTAACTCATTTTGATTTTTACAATCAAATAAAGGGTGCATAAGCAATGGTATGCTATACAGCTGAAAATAACGAAAGCATGTGATAGAAGGTGATTCGTGATTTCCTGGAATGACGAATCGTTGACAGTTGAGACTTTCAGTTGTGATGCCAACTTGAGCTCCGTTTCCAGTTTCAGCTCCAGCTCTGCATACCTGCAAGTTTGAGGGAAATGTTGTTAGAGCAATGTGAATCAAATCCTATCATATACCTACGCTACCAATAGGAATATAAGATACAGTCGATCAGGCATCCATCAGATGATTGAAAAATTAAGAGAAAAAACATAATTCAATGGAAGCTTTCAACTTATTTTATTTTGCTAACATGTTTGTTTCAGTGTGCAGGAATAGGTTCATCATGTTCAAGATAATTTCATCAGATATCTGGAGTAAAACGGGCTCCCACAATGGTTGATCCTAGCATAGCAAAATGATACACTCTCAAGTTACATACGAGAGTTCATTAATATTGTCAAAACAGTCATCAAAAGAGCTATTGAAATAAAGATATAGTCAAATAAGTAGCTTTATTTCAAAGAGATTTAGGAAAAGCAGCTTGAGCATATAGTATAACTTTGCTCTTCATATCAAGAAAGGATAAAATAGTGTGAGAACTCATCATTTTCATTGTATTCTGTTCAACTCTTCTTTACATTTTTATTTTACATCTAAATGAAGTTTAGAGCCTTGTTAAATTGAAGAGAAACAAAGTATTTGTGCTTTAAGGTGTTTTCATTATTTCAAAACCATATAACAGTCTACAAGAGGATAAGTGATAATATGAGCAGTAGAGAATCATGAATATAATGGCCAGGAATCATATAATGAGGAGGTTGTAGCCATGTCCGGTTCAATAAGATTATGCTCTTTTCCATTTTTAGGGTATTTAAGTATAGAAAAAGTTGTAAGAGGGACAAAGGTCTGTAGAATTACTTGAAACAATGCTTTTGAAGTGTCAATAAAAGATAGTGATATTGTTCAGCAGGGTGCAGTTTTAAAATGGATGGAAAAACATCAAATGGCAATTTCTAATGCAAACTGCATATGGTAATGATCAGCAGTCAAGTTTCATTACATAACAACTATTACAACCAACAAAGATATATGAAGGCTTGCAAATAAGACAAAGCCCATAGCTGTTCACTCATAACCTTGAAACATAAACAAAACATTCAAATAAAAGACCTCTATTCATGATATCAATGCCTTTGAAGGAACAATACCAATGTAAGGCTAAGCATGATCATTTAAAGGATAAAGCAAATCTTTGTGGACTGAAAATGAAAGAAAAATTGCCACTAGCAAGGATTAAATAATTAGCATTTATATAACAGTCTATATATTATACAGTTACAAGAATTTGAACAACATTTAGTATCAGCTATCAATCACAGTCTTCATGGATGTATGTAGCAAATAGCATGTGCAAGCTAATATTCTGCATAGTGTCTTTATTATTTTCAGTCATGGGGGCCAAATAAACTGGTGAAAATAATAAAGGACTATCATCTAATGGCACAGAGGCATGGCTGCATACAATTCTTGCATAAGTTTTGGCAAAAAGCAGTGCCCAAAAATTTGTGACTGTGCAAAGTTTTATAGAGGAAAGTAAATCATAGGAGAAACATCAAAAAATAATGATAAGCCACGGCTGTAGAGCCTCTAAAGGTCCTCAATCCTCATCGAAATTTCTATCTGGTAAAAAAAAATGATTTACCTGACATTCTTGATAAATTCATCTGAAGTTTTTGAGAAAAACAGCAGGTATAGCATGAAATTTGAGCTCCATTAAGACCCTATTTCTCCATAACCATGGCAACGCAGTTTGTTCACAAAGTTGCAAAGTGAGGAATGAGAGGAATGATTAGGGTTCAATTTTGTCTGCCCTAAATCGATATAAGTTTGAAGTTTTCTTTTTCTCTAATGATTTTAATAAATCATTATGTCTTATTTTTTGCCGTGGCTGCTTTGACTCTTAAGTCATTATTTCTTTTAACATGATGGTCGACTAATATTTTTGGAAGTAGTGAGTGCATATTGGAAATATGATAAGTATAATGTAAGAAAGCCCATGAGATGAGAATTAAGGCTTCTAATTTGATATTAGAATGTATGCCTTAATATTATTCTTTCTTTTATTTTTGCATTCTCAATGTAGGTTAATTGATTAAATGATATATTGTAAATCATTTAATCAATTAGTCATTTTTACATACAAATAAAAGACATCATGTGACGATGAGTTGATTAAAGATCCATGCAATGCTTGAATAGAACTAACTGGAGGACAAGTTAATCATGTGAGAGATGGAAAATATGCTTTGAGATTTAGCTTTATTATTCATATTTATTTGCATTAAATAAAGTAAATGAATTAATTAAATGTGCATTATAAATCATTTAATTAATTCATCATCTAAAATGCAAGTAAAGAAAATATTATATAAAGCTGAATCTCAATTTTACTTCACTTACACATCAAACTCAACTGAAGACTTTCGCGTGAAGATGGAGTTCCAATTGCATGGGCGAATTGACAAGAATGAGAATATTTTCACATGCTCGGACTCATTATTTATAGCTTTCTAGTTCAGTTTGAGGTTCAGATTGGTTACGTGCTTTATGACTGCCACTTCGAGATTAAGTTCACTCATTTTTGCATGAGTTTGAACCACATTTTCAGGGATTTTTACTTGTGCTCGGATTTCACTTTGTAAGTGTCATCTTTTCACTTTCAGATCACTTTCAATTGCTTATTCATGCACTTTGGAGTGCTTTCATATTGTATATATTGAAAAAGTTTATCTTTTTCAAGACAGTTCTTGTTTTTCAGCCTTTGCACTTTGCAAAGCAAATCATCTTGTAACTCAACATTTTTATAGAGTAATACAACAGTGTTTTTACAGGTTCAAATCATGTTATTATAGAGAATTCCTTCAAGTTTCAGTATTTTAGAATTTGCCTTCAAGTTTCAAGTATCTTTGTCATGCAGGATTGATCGAAGTAATTATTGTGTTGCAGTTTATGAAACCTTTAAATATTTATGTCTCCTTAGTGAATTATGTATGCATCCAAGTTTAAATCTACTGGTTAAACATTGTGCTAATCAATAAACAAACATTCTAGTTGTGGAAATCATATTTTTTCCTTCTGTGATTGTTTCTTTAATAGCTTTTGTTTAAAATATTCAAGTGTTTAAGCTTCCAGATCTAGTTGTGTGAATAAAAATAGTGAGTAATTGTTTTATGAGTTAAGTCTGCATGTTGAATTCTTCGGTGCATCACCATAGTTAAAATTTCATAGTTTAGAATTCAAACTTAGTCTTTCTACCTTTTTCCCAGCCAAATCGGTTAGTTTTAGGAGCTTTTTCATTAGGGAACCAGCCCTCTTTGGAGATTGATTCTCAAAATTAGGCAACCCACATGCCTGAGAATCATTCCATGTTTCAACAGATTGCTGAATTTAACTATTCAAAGCATTTAGGTGCAATCTAATTGACAACAACTACAACAATATACTCAACTTTTGTAGTGGAAAAGGAAATTAAATCTTGCTTTTTACTTAACCATGACATCAATCTGCAACCAAGAAAGAATGCACCACCACTTGTACTTTTTTTTTTTCATCAACATAACTTTCCCAATCTATATCTGTATAAGCACTTAATGTAAAATCAATATCCCTAGGATACCATAAGCCATAATATGGAGTTCCATTTAAGTAAATGAATATCCTCTTAACAAGAGAAACATGTGTTTCTTTAGGGTCTTCTTGAAATCTAAACACAAGACAAATTTCATGCATGATATCCGGTCTAATAGTAGTTAAATACAATAGTCCTCCAATCATAGATTTGTACTCACTTTGATCAGCCTTACATGAATCGTCATCTTTCTATTTACAACCAATCACCATAGGAGTGCATACCGGTTTGAAACTATCCATTCCAAACTTCTTCAACATCTCTTTTAAATATATATATATATATATATTTGTTTAAGACTGCAGGAATTGGGTAGCACGACCCCATATAAATTGTAGTGCGCCTGGTAAAATTTTTAACGTGATCGGCGGCGCTGGCGTAGTATGCCCTCTGGTACCACGAGGGTGGGGGAGACTAGACATCGTGACCAACCTCCTGCAATAGGAAAGATTTAGCTAACCGAGCTAGGGCCCCAACCCCTTCTCTTTTAAATATTTTGACTATGAAATAAAAATCCCTTTTTATGTTTGATTAATTTTCCGCCCAAGAAATAAATTCATCTCACCAAACATAGACATATCAAAATCTTTTTGCATTTCTTCAGCAAAATTTTTGCACATTGTTTCATTTCCTTCAAAGACAATATCATCAACATATACAACTACTATCAAAATCTTGTCATTTTCAATTTTAAAATAAAAATTACTATCTGATGTACCTTTATTGAAACCTTGTTGAATCAAATATTTGTCTAACCTTGCATACCAAGCTCTAGGAGCTTGCTTTAATCCATATAAATCCTTCTTCAATCTATAGACCATATCTAATTGATTTGAAAATTGAAATCCTTCTGGTTGTTCCATGTACACTTCTTCTAATTCACCATTCAAAAATGTAGACTTTACATCCATCTAATAAAATTTAAAATCTTTATGTGCAAAAAATGCCAAAAATATTTTGATAGCTTCCATCCTAGCCACTAGAGCAAAAATTTCTTGAAAATATATACCTTCTACTTGTGAGTAGCCCTTACACACAAGTCTTTCTTTATTTCAGACCACTTTTCCATTTTGATCCAATTATGTTTTTATTTGTCGATCTAGGGACCAATTCCCAAGTTTGATTCTTCTTAATCTGCATATGTTTTTCTTCCATAGCTTTCATCCAATGCTCATCTTTACATGATTCACTTACTATATTAGGTTCAACTTCAGAAAGTAAACACAAATTTATTTCACCAACAACAACTTTGCTTCTTGTCAATACTCCTTTTCTCTTGTCTCCAATGATTTGATATTCTAAATGATTCTTTTGCACATATTTAGGTGTCTTTAGGGACACCACTAGAGCTTCTTCTTCTTAATTCTTCTTTTCTTGTTCTTCCACAACATCTTCAACTTCTATACAATAAAGTTCATCTGATACATATCTATCAACTTCAATTGAATTATTCAATGCTTCATCCACCTTGACATTTGTGCTCTCTACAATATTTCTTATCCTTTTATTAAAATATATGTAATCTTTACTTCTAGTAGAGTACCCAAGGAATATACCCTCATCACATCTAGCATCAAATTTCCCTAAGCTTTCTTCATCCCTTCTGATATAACATTTGCTTCCAAATACCTTGAAATACTTGATAGTAGGAATTCTTCCACACCATAGCTCATAGGGGATCTTAGTACTGTTAGCTTTTTCTTGAACTCGATTGAACACATAAATAACAATATGAATAGCTTCTCTCCAGTAACCTTTTGGTAGAATTTTTTTTGTAATAATTGATCTAGCAACTTCTTGAATCGTCCTATTCTTTTTTTAACCAACTCCATTCTCCTGAAGAGTTCTAGGAGTAGACAAATGCCTCTTTATTCCATGAACTTCACAATACATGTTAAAAATTTTGGAGGTGAATTCACCACCTCTATTAGACCTCAAAAATTTTATTCTCAAATTTACTTCATTTTCAACCATAGCCTTAAATGCCTTGAATCTATCTAATGCATAATATTTCTCTTTGAGAAAAGTAACCATGTATATCTAGATTAATCATCAATCTGAAGCATAAAATATCTATCACCTTGTAGACTTCTTACTCTTGTAGAACCATAAAGATCTATATGAATCAAGTCTAGTAGTCCGATAGTAGATTGTTCCTTTGACCTAAAGCAGTTTCTAGCTTGCTTTCCAAAATGACAATCCTTATAAATAGCATTAACAAGCTTTGTAATCCTCGGTAAATATCTTACATCTTGCACAAAACTGTTCATTTCTAAGTTGTCAAAATTCATATGACACATCCTATGGTGCCCTAACCAACTATCATTAATCTAAGACATAAAATAATGTCCATCAACACCCTTAAGTTGATAAATATTTCCTTTAGACTTCTTCCTATAGTAATCATTATTCCAGATCCTTTCTTGATTTCACATTTCTCATCCACAAATACAAGATTATATCCTTTACTACACATCTATCCAACACTCAAGAGATCATGCATTAAATCCTTAACATAGTAGACATCATTAGTATTATGCTTGCCATCAAAACTAACTGAACATATCCCACAAATCTTAGCACCAGTATCATCTCCAAACCTAACTAAGCCTCCATCATATTTTTAAAGTTTAACAAAATTACTCTTATCACTGGTCATGTGATATGAACAACCATTATCAACAACCTAGTAGTTCTTTTCTTGTTTAGCATGAAGAGTAGAAATTACAGTATCTTCAACTTTTTCTAGAGCACTTTCCTTTACCTATCTTTCAATATTAGCAAAAGTAGATTCATCTTTTATAGCCAAGAACAAGTATTCATTGTCATCAAAATCTCCATAATCAGATTCTTCATCAAAAATATTGGCATCTTCATTTGCATAATATGCTCTCTTAATTTTCTTCCCTTTGTTTTCTTTGCTTAATCTATGTTTATTCTTCTTAGCTCTTTCTGGACATCTCGAAGCATAATGACCTATTCATCCACAACTAAAGAATTTAAAGGGTAGCTTACATTCATACTTACTAGAGCCCTTTTCATCCTTCTTACAAAGTTAGCTTCTACTTCATTGATGTTCTCTTCATCTAGATCTTCATCTCTTGTAGCCTTGAAAGTATTTTTTGTCTTGGATCCATTTCTCAAGCTAGGATTTCTCATTTCAAATGATGTTAGAGTACCCAGTAACTGATCTTTAGTATAAGTTTTGTAATCTATAAATTCCTCAATAGTAGATACCTTATCACTATATGCATCAGGGAGAGTTCTAAGAATACTCTTTAAAATCTTGGATTCATCCACTATAGCACCAATTCCTCGTATTCCACCTACCAGTTCATCCACTCTCTATACATAGGATTTAATGTTCTCATCTTCAGACATATGCAAGATTTAAAATTGTACCTCCAAATTCTGCAACTTTGCTTCTTTGACCTTTTCATCTCCTTCATGAATCTTTTCTAATGCCTCGCAGACTTCTTTAGTAGTCTTCATATTTTGAAATTTAATCAATTTGGAATGTGAAAGATGGTTCTTCATAATGAAATTTTCCTTATTGTTTGCTTCATGCACCTTGATTTCATTAGTTGTACTCAAACCATTAGCATGAGGAGTGTATGTAGTCTTATAAGCTTTCTCAATATCATATCCATGGTATCATATATCCTTCCATCTTTATTTTCTAGAGGGCATATTTTGTCCCATCAGACCTAGGACACTCAATAGTGATCTTGCTCGTCATCCTAGATCTTCCTTAAGCGGTTAAGCTCTTCTCCACATAACCAAGCTCTGATACCAACTGTTGATCAACACAACTAAGAGGGGGGTGAATGAGCTATAGCAATTAAAACTTTCACCATAGATTAGATCTATTATTATTCACAAATCCTTTACTCTACTAATATGATTAACCATTAAGTGTAAAAATAGAAATTGAAAGAAGAAAAAACATACACAATAACACCAAATTTATGTGGAAAACCCAATAAGGGAAAAACCATAGTGAGGATTAGCTCACAATATAGAGAATATCAAAATTCAATACAAAGGCTCACTGCCAAAAAAGGACTCACTTTCCAGTAAGGGTTAATCACTCAGAAGGATCACTACCATAAAATTACAAAAGAAGATAGAAGAGATTTGTTACAAAGAGAGAAAAATCTCAATGCAATAGAGATTTCCACCACAATTCTCTCACACACTTGCAAACATGCTTAAATGATAGAGTACACCTTTAGCTCACTGCCTTTGGAAACTAATCACTTGAATTTCACACTGATCTGCTCAAACTCGCATCACACACACACTATTTCACATGTATCTCGCATGTATCTTTTTCTTGCATTCATTCCCACTTTCAGAAACATGTCAACTTATATTTATACCATCTTCAACCTTGAAACTTATCCAAGGTCAGCCACATACCATTTATATTTACAAATTCAAATTAGGATGGTGCCAAAACATTTTATGGTGGAATTAGAATGAGGGAAACCAAAACATATACTTAATGAGGACCTAAATAGGTCCCAACACGCTTCACCATGCTTTATGAACTTCGTAAGTAGTGTTTAACACAAATTCAACCAACACTAGTGTAAAACACATAAATCAATTAAGCACACTCAACCTTAACTTGATCCAATCTTTCCAATCAACAAATTTTTCTTGAACACAACATTATCAACTTATCTTGAGAACCACAAGTTATAAAACCCAACAAGAATAAATTAAGAGGAACTGCATTTCTCCCATACCTCAGCCAAATACACAAAAAAGCACAATTCACAATTGGTGAACATAACTCACACTACAAAATGATCCAGAAACCCAAAATTTGGATATAGTAGCTTCCAACAATCATGAAAAATACCTTATATCCTCACTAGCATATCAACACATGCCGAAGCAAAACCCAAAGCAAACATTGAATACCTGCAACCTCTCTTTATTACAATTTTCTCAATATCCTCGACATATATAATGAATAACCATCATACATGACATCAATGATAACAACAACTAGTTGACATCAATGAAAGCACCTTCATACTTGTAATAGATATCATCCTTGTTTGTTTTGATACTTGACCATATTTTTAAAATTCAAGGGCGATCATTTAGATCACCTAGAAAATGTCTTCCAGAGGTGCCCATAGTTCAAGATTTCTCTAAATCCCCAAAAAATCATTTTCAGGGCTCCACAAGGGAAGCTACTCGGCTATATGGTCTTTAGAGAAGGGATAGTTATTAATCCAAAAAGGGTGAGAGCTATAAGAGAATTATCACTGTCGATCAACCAAAAGGGAGTCCAATCTTTCCTAGGAAAGATTAATTTTGGTAGTAGGTTTATTTAAGATTTTGTAGCAATTGCAAGACCTATTATACTAACATTAAAAAAGGTTTTATATTTTAAATGGACTTCAGAAGGAATAATGCTTTCAAAAAGATAAAGGAATTTATTTTTACAACTTTGATGTTAGTGAACCCAGATTTTTCAAAAGATTTTATCTTTTATGTTTATAATGACAAACATAGTATTGTAAATGTACTTGCACAAAAGGATAATAAAGGAAGTTGAGAATACCGCATTTCCTTCCATTCAAGGACTCTAAAGGGATATGGGACCAAATACAATTTTGTGGTGAAACAAGCATTCACTATTGTGAAGAGTTTGAAAAAATTCGGACACTTGGTTTCAACAAGCAAGATTATAGTCCTTGCTCACCCTACCATGAGAGAATACATCATACAAAGGGTAATCACTAAAAAAAGAGGCAATTGGATCACCAAGATCCTGGAATATGACATTGAGGCCTAACCAAAGCTAGTTATGGGAAGAGGCCTATGTAAATATCTCTCCAAAGAGCATAGTTCCCAGACAAAAACAAAAGAAACATATTAGGTTTTCATAAAATAGTTTGAGTTGGATGAGGCTTGGGTGACTAATAGAATAAGGTTTTGTAATGATGGAAAAAGGTCCCCCCTAACTTGGCCTTGATTTAGTGTTGAATGCCTAACATATTCACATTAGGTTTTGGGCCCTTGTGAACTAAATGATCTTATTGATACCTTATTTGGAGTGTTGTAAAGTGTTGTAACACACTTTCACTCTTTTCTAGGGTTTCCATTAATATTAGGGCTTTATTATGCTTTAATTTTTCTTATTTTACATTCATACGTGTCATTCAATGCATCTTTTTAAGGATGATCTTGTTACAAATCAACATTGATTCACAATTTAGGTGTTTTCAAGTTGAATGGCCAATATTTAGTGATTTGGGACTAATTTTCCATCTTGGCCGAATGAGTCCCACCTAGGTTTTCGGGTCCTGAACCTAGTTTCAAACCTTTCTAAGTATTTTTGAAAATGGTCCCATAAATTATACCTAATGGGATTCATTTCTCATGGAGGAATGAGTCCTGTGTGGCCCAAAATCAAAATTAATTCAAAATTTTGGCAAGATTTTATCCTCCTAGATCTGATGTCAGCTTGTAGTGTTGTAGTTTCGATAATTCTTGCATAATTAAGTATAAATACAAGTTTCTTTCACTCATTTACACCTGGAAAGTTGAATGAGCATCCTTCTAGCAAAGTTGAGTTCACAAGAGCATTCAAGAGTCTTTAAGAGAAGATTATCAAGAATTTTAGAGCAACATTCAAGCATCAATCATCATGTCAAATATTTCATACATCATGTTTTTTTTGAGCTAACAATTGTGATGTAGGATTTTATGATTCAAACTAGCACTTCATTCAAGATCTGTCACATTCAAGAAACATTCAAGATCTATATCCATTGGATCCACTTCATACATGTTTGCAACATTTTATTGCTAGGGTTTGGTGAGTTTCAACATCATATTTTGTTCATTCATCATTCTCCATTCCTATATCAATTCATTTCAACGTTTGATTACCAAAATGGCATTTGACCAAGGAAAACCCCTATCCACTAACAAAACAACATTTTCCCCTCTTTAGTGTGTTATTTGTAGATTTAGATTGAAGATACATTAAGGAGAAAGATTGGAGGAAGTTGTTAAAGTGCCTAAAATTCATCAAAGTTGTCATTAAGCTTTGGAGAACATTGGAGAACACCTAAAGGTTGATTTACAGATATTCAAATCCAAAAACCTGAAGAAGCAAATTGAGCAGATTGAGAAGGGAAGCTTCAAACTTTAAAGTTCTAGAAAACCCTAACTGGACTGATTCACCACTTTTTGTGAATGAGTCCTAGTGTTGGTCAAAATTTAGATTTTTTTAGATTTAGATACCCATTTGTCAGATTCTTGTTCCTAAACAAAAACCCAGATCTTGGACTGATTCACCCAACTTGGTGAATGAGTCCAAGTCATCATTAAACTCAAAATTTCCAAAATTTCAGACCTCCTTCGAATAATCTTCAAATTCCCAAGTGCACACCATTCAACATTGAATTAGGGTTAAGCATTGTGAGTTACATTTCATTTATGTTTCCAGGTTCTTACTTGGTGGCGAACCCATCATTAGTTTACATTCATCCCCTAGGAAAACCCTATTGCATGATCTCTTTCTCCTTTGCATTGAGATCTCTAGGGTTATCCTTGAATGAAATTGGAAAGTGGGTGTGCTCTATGTCCTAAACCATATGATAGCACTCTCCCCCATTTTCTTTCATTTCATTTTGGTGAACTTGCATTAAGAAAATTATAATTCTTATTTGGAGTGCATCATCATCCTAGATCTTGCTTGCAATAACATTTCTTTAGGGTTTCAATTAGTTAATTGGCATGCCAAGTTTTTCAAATTTTACATTAGTGAAAGTTAATATAGCTTGCATTTTGCATCTCATTTCACTAAAAATTAAAAAAATCTACATTTTCACTTAGGTTAGAGAACATACAACATAAAAAGCATAAAAATCTTCTAAAAATTTTGAAAAAAAATCTCATTGGGATTCATTTGCCACCTTGGAAAAATCAGTCCCAATGTAGATTCTACACTACATTTTTTTGGCATTTAAAGCACTATTTTTGAGCTCCGATTTCCTTTTGTTACCTTTCTATTCTAGTTTACATAATTTTTGTTTCATTCAATCCATTGCATCTAGTTTAATTAATTCATCTTGTGCATTGCTTAAAATTCAAAATTGCATCTACAACATTTCATTTCAATTTTTTGTATAGTTTAGAATCTGAAATTTGCATCATGGATGTGTGCTTTGGTAAGCTTTGGCTATCCTTGAAGTCCTTAGTGGATGTATCAAGTTGTGCTTTTTGAAATTACCCTAACGAAATTAAACTTACTCATGCTCACTCAATTCCTAATGCATGTCCTCCTCATGATGTTGACATCATTGGAGAAGATGATGACAACATGAATAAGTTCCTAAATGATGGCCTTAACAACATTTAAGCTAATGCATCCTTTTATCCATCAATGGAACAACCAACAACCCCTATAATACTACCACATGATATGTTTGGGTACTTACATCCTAAAACTGAGATAAGAATTTAACCTAAGCTCCCTACAATAGGTGAACCTAGTTCCTCCAAGTAAGCAAATACTCAACCATTTTATGTTAATAAAGTGACAGACACTCCCATCAACCTAAAAGAGACACATGGAAAAGGATTCACAATCTTGAGCAAACAAGGATGTGATACAAGTGAACATGAAATTCACCAATTCTTAGAACAAATTCCAATGTAAAATACAAAAGAGTTAGGATAGCAAGATCCTACTCTTGATATGAATGTCCTCCTTCCTAAAGAACAAACAATGATTCATAATGATGATAAGGATGAAAGGATGGTCTTAGGTTCTCCTCCTCAACATTCAACTTGAGAAATTGGTGAATCTAGCAAGCGCAAAAGACCTCACAAGCTAAAGAAACATCAATTCCCTTATCCACCAACTAAAATTAAAAGAAATTTGCAAATACTTCTACATAGAGGATTGAACAAATTACCTCTCATAAGAGAAGACTGAAAACCAAATCCTAAGAACACAAACACATAATAAATTTGCAAATACTTCTACATAGAGGATTGATTAAGTTACCTCCCATAAGAGAAGACCGAAAACCAAATCCTAAGAACACAAACACATCACACTGTCAATACCATCACATGCTTGGAAATAGTACCAATGAGTGCCATGATTTGCAACAAATATTCAAAAGGCTTGATATTATAGACATAGTCCCTTAAAGCGGGTCCCCTTAGCCCCTTATCATGTAATAGTTGTAGAGTCTTCTATTCTCACTATTACATGATCTCTCCCATCACCTACCTTGGCTTATTCTTGTCTTGCACTAAGTGGGGACAAGAATTAGATAGCCTTGTCCTAGTAATGTATTTTTCATTGTTCCATTGGCTAGTTTTCTTCCTTCAGTATACAAGGAACATGATTGGGATGCAAATGACCTACTTTAGGTTGACTTGTGTGTGCCTCACTAGTCCTTTGCATTATCTATTTTTCTTTTGAGTGATTGCATGTGCATATTGTGATCCCTTGTGATGTTTTTTTCAATGTATCTCTCTCTCTTTGTGAAATTCCTCTATTTGTACCTTAATTCTTCTCTATGTCATACATCTTTTTGCTTTTCCTTTAATTTTCTTTATATTTATTTCTTTGTCTTGTGTTTTCATTTTTGGGATGACACAAGGTGTCGAGGAATTCATGTCTCTTCCATGTTGACCCAAAAGCTTTTCCTTTACCTTTCTTTATCTATTTTCTTTTTCTTATGTTTTCCTTTTGGGGATGACACAAGGCGTTGAGAAACTCATGTCTCTCCCATGTTGACCCAAAAGTTTGTTCTTTGTTTTGGCTCTCTTTGTGTCATTCTTCTAGTTCTATGCATATTTGGGGAATGATGATAGTTCCGATTTCTCTAAAAACATTGTAGCAAGAACATACTAACCCCAAATCCATAGATCCCTTATGTGTTTGGATTTTCATTTTTGGGGAAACCCCTCTTTCCCTCTTTCATGACGTAGCTTTATTTGGAAACATATGACTTGGTATATGGATTTCCAAATAAGCTCTCATGTATTATTTATTAGCATTTATCATTTTCTACTTTAAAGTAATTGCTCATAGTATGGTGTTTAGCAATTTCTTTTGAAGTGGGGCCATACATTGGCATTATTCTTTTGCATTTTTCTTCTTTCATGGTGCAATCTTTTACTTTATACGATGAATTTTTTTCTTTGTGGATGACATTGGTTGTGATGTCGTTCAAGAGAATGATCTATCTTAGAAAATTACATTCCTCTTAGGGGCTTGATGCAACACACTGCATCCCCTAAGTTTTGAATCTTCTATTCTTTGATTGGTCCTCTCTTGGAGACATTAGGCACAATGTTCCCTAAGTTAAAGACCTCACATGAACTAAGAAAGATTCCTTTGAACATTCTTTACATTTTGGCATTTGGCTTTTTTAGTTATATGGCCACCTTACATAACACAACTTGCATGCCTGTGGAGTCATCTTGTTTAATCATGAGATCTAAGCATACAAAGTTTTTATTGTCTCATGAAGCTTGAAAACCATTTTTTGAGCTGGAACCTTATTAAAGTTAGCAGGAGGTATAACGTTGGTATGGTTTTGATGGGAAGTCGAATGAGGGCATAACTTTCCCTTAGCCACTCGCGTGTGTGTGTGAGCTCATATCGGCTATGTGTGTATGTGTCTCACCTTCTTGGACTTCTCACCTAGAAAACAACCTAGAGTTTCGTTTCCTTAGAGTGAGTGTATTTTTCTTTCAAACAAATAGCCTAGATATGATCCACATCATGATGGAAAAAAGGTCGAAGCTTGATCCACCCCCTTCCTTTCATTTTTTTCTCCTCTACATGTCTTTGGTAGTGTATGCTTGTGCTTTTTTGTTGCTCTTTATACCATTTTCATGTGTGTTCTTTTGCGCCCATGTTGATTTTCCATAGGACGTTGGTCCTAGGATATTGCACAACCCTATTGATCATAGTCATCTTGTATTACCAACATTGGTGCATTTGAACCCCCTTGATCATGGCCATCCTATCTTAAGTTGGAGTTGGTACATTTGGTCCACTTTAGTGTGAGTTGAAAGCAAGTTCCTCCTCTCACTAAAGTGTGGGCTAGATGTAATGATAGAAAAAGGTCCCCCCTAACTTGGCCTTGATTTAGTGTTGTAATTGTTGTCAAACAGATTGCACTTGAATGCTTGAATGACTAAATTAAGCAATCTGTTGAAACATGAGAACTATCTTCAGGCTGTGGGTATTCCTATGGTGAAGATAGACCTCTAGATTCTAAGCTGGTTCCTATATGATTCTCAAATTGATAACTAGGTAACCTGTGTTGGAAAATGGATAGAAGGATTGTAATAAATGCATGTAAAACTGTAAATTGACAATGATACACCTAATTGATAAAGACCTTCAACTATGATTCACAATGAACTTCAGAAAAACTATCTACACAAGTCAATTCAACATTTTGACCACAAAAATGATTCTAAGGAAGGCTTGAATAAACCACCTTTGAAGGAAAATAAAGTTTTCTCATCAAAGAAGAATACATTATTCTGTTACACAACCCTAGACCTATGATTTTAACTATTTTGAACACATGCAAATATAAATGAGAATAATTTTAAAGGTTTTGATATTAAACATAGTAAAACCTCATTAAATCATTCATAAAAACATCATAATGAAAAGGAAAAAAAATTATTTCACCATAATCAAAGGAATCTTTGCAAAATGATACAAAATGAACCTATAAATCTGGTGTTGTATTAATCTAAAAATTGAAAATTGAGTTACATGATATTTCTCTTTGCAGAATGCAAAGGCTAAAAAACAAGAACTCAGTTTTGAGTTTTCAGATTAATACAACAATAGGTTTACAGGTTCATTTTTTCCCAAATAGCCATGCAACAACAACATATCAGTATGCTCAACATGCTTACCTCCCACCCACCCCTACTCAAACTTTAGATCAACATTCATATGTCCAAAATCAGCTCCAAGAGGTTGATGATATGAAGAATAACATGAATGACATGAAGGAAATATTGTTAGAATTCACAAAGTAGATAAAAGAGATCATGAGGCAGAAAGAGGAGATGGCCTATCAGACCTATCTCTATAAGCAAGAATTACTTACACAGAGGAGACAGTTTGAAGAAAAGCTTAGAAGGAAGTTAGTTGTATAGGAGGAGAAGATCAAGTCTTTGCTTGCTCAAAAGCATGATATCCAAACAACTTCTTGCATTTTAGATTAGTTTCAAGTGGAAGAATTTCCAAGGTATGAAATCCCAAATTTTACAACCATTCATCCTTCGCAAGTAGAGGAAATTAATCTAGTACAACTTAGTGTAGTTACAGGGCAACCCATTGATAAGGACACTTTAATCCTCATAGAGAAGGTCAGAAATGTAAACCCATTGTGTTTAGCTTTGGAAGTTTATCGATTAGAGCATCAAAATAATGAACAACAAGAGCAAGAGGTTGTTTTTGCTTGTACTGTGTCCCCAACTCAAAATTACCATATTACATGCGAATAGGATATTGGTTCAAACTTACTGCTGAACCCCTTGGATTTTGACTCATTTGAAAAATTTTCTAATGTTGTTTATAAGATGGATGAAAACAGAGTACATGAATCACCAGTCAAAAATCTTCACTTACAGAATGCCCAAGCTTCATTTGAGAAGGCACCATATGAGGAAGAACAATTAGTTTATTTGCTTGATCAATTACCTGGTTGTATTGAGCACGTTGAAAAGATCACAGGAGCCTAACTTACCAGTTAATTTGAAACACTCAGAAGATATTGCAGAGCATGATGTACTGCTCATTCGAGATGAGATTGAAATCTCAATCCATTTGAGACAACAAGAGGAATTTTTTGTTTTGGAGGTTAAGAAAAATAATCTGCACGAAGTTTCCAAAATTGAACAAACAAGCATATCAAAACTTGTGTTTCAAAAGGATGATCTTGAACCTAAGGTAAGCCATCTCATGCCACAAAGTAGTGAAGATTATGAAGAAGCCCTGTTTTGGAATGACCTTGAATATTTTGTTTCAAGCTTAGATGGAAAACAAGAGCAAATTGAACATGTTTATGTAGAGAAAATTGAAAGTGAATCTCAAAATTTTTTTGTTTTATTTGATGAACTTCCTCAATTTGTTGATGAAAATGAGGATATCACATGCATGATAGCATCTATGCCTGGTATGGAACAACTAAAAGATAAAACTCATCTGAATTCAATGCACAGTTATGAGTTAGACGAGAATATGTTTTTAGGCATCATAGAGACTTTTTGCTCTAACATAGATAATAAGCTAGTACTATATGAGCCAACAACATGTGAACCAAATCTTTTAGATCAGATTAAAATTGAGACAACAAGAAAGAAGGAAGAAAATATTACACTACAAATGGAGCAGTCTAATCAGCAAGATAAAGAGACAACGATGTATAAACAAGAAGACAATAGAAAGAGGCCAAGATTTATCCTTTCAAAGGGGTTCCAATCAGGTATTTATCAAAAGAGAAGTCTATAGAATTGTAACAAGTCATGATTCTGCTAAAGCATGCAATTGTAACTACAGAGCAGCAGGTTAATCTTATCTATATGCCTCAAAATAACATCTTTGGTGGTCAATCAAATGAGAAAGGTGTTACTTTTGATATGTTTCAGACTTTTCTGCAACAGTTAATCAAATGTTTGTCATTTCCATACCTCTTTTGGATTGATCTTAAGGATTTGAATCATCCTCTATTTTTAAGGAAGGGTAGCTATTTCTCACAGCTAGTAAATGGTCATGTCTGAGCACTAACACTGTTGGTTAGTGTAGGGTAGAGTAGTTATGCTTTTAATAAGTTCCCCATGGAACGTTTCATTTCAGTATTGTTTTGCTTTCAATAAAGTGCAGTTTCTACACATGGTTTTCAAACTCTATCTTAAACAGAGTTTCAGTAGTTTCTTTCAGTTTGGGTTGGTTTACAACTAAGTTACAGATTTTCTAAGTCAAAGCAGAGCAAGAATGGACTCCATTCCCAATGGATAAGCTATATACTAGTCTATGGTGTTTAGTAGGAAAACACTCTACAAAGGTCACCAATTTGTTACATTATTTTCTCACTACAAGCTCAAATAGGTAGAGTTGAATTGAATTCATCATTGAGAGGTACATAGAATTTCAATTTTTTTTGCTAAAGTATTCATCATCATGAAAGATCTGATTACATTTGGTTTTCAGATTTTATTATGCAAGTACTCATAACAAAAATTTAGACATTTGCATAACAAATGCTTTTTTATTCATATTGTAAAAATGAAGATCCCACACATGTCATGGGAGTAGCATAATTTGATTTACACAATCAAATGATAGATACAAATTCAATTTGTATACTATACAACTATTGACAATGTAAACATAGAAAGGAGGATGGTTCATCATTGCTTGTAATGATGAAGCCATTGATACTTGATATCTTTGAGTAGTATTGTCGAAGCTCTCTAGTCTCCTTCAACTCTAGTCTCCTTGAGTTTTCTACAGAATATATGAAAATGATGTTAGATATTTACTCTAAGCAATGATGAATTAAGAGAAATCCTATGCCTACATTACCAACAAAAATAGAACACACATTTGATCAGGAATCCATCAGATGATTTCACTGTTCAAAAAGGCATGAAATTCAATAGAAGCTTTCAACTTCAATTATTTTTCTAACATTTTTTTTTAAGTGTGTAGGAATAGGTTCATTATGTTGATCGAATATGTGGGGAAAAATAGGCTCCTACAAGGGTTGAGCTTGACATATCAAGAGGAACAGTACCATCAAGCAACAATCTCAATATACAAGAAAGGGATGGAGCATTGTCATAATATTCCTAATAGCATGCACAATCAATACACTGTGTTTAAGTAGAAAAAATGATGACTATACTCTTAGTAAAGGGATAATATATTTGAAACAATGTTTTGTGCTTCAAAAATTTTATTTAAAGAAAGACACCATCAGGTGTAGGTTTTGCATCAACCTAATAAGCCTGTGGAGAACGTAATCAAGTGAAAAATAATACTCAAGTATGACAATAATCTTAGAAAAATAGTTCCATATACTTTTCATTATGCAAGGTAGAAGACAGTCATAGAGCAGTGATAAGGTGAAGCCACAATGTATGAAGTATGAAAAGAAAAATCAGAGTCACAATACCATTAAAAGCCACAACAGTGAAATGTACACAATTTATTTTAAAAAAAGACACATTATGGTGGAATTTTACTACTTTGCTTCCAAAGGTATCCTCAATCCAAATCTAATAAAATAACATAATGATAGACAACATAATGCCAATATGCCTATCAAGAAAGGGCCTGCTTTAGGATCCAAGACAATAGAGTTAAGAATGAATTAACAATTTCAAATGAAGGACATTCTACATGACTGTAATAAGATTACTATTACATAAAGAAATCAAGACATCAATGGACAATCACATGTTCAAGGAAGCCATGTCTGCATGCATGAATCATTGTTTAAGATCATTTAAAACAAAGCGAAAGAGAAGCATTTATTCCATGTAAATTATATTGCTACAAAAAATAGGTCTGCATATGGAAGATGGTGACCATCCAAAACAATTGTAATCGTAAAGAGTGCACTCATGCTAAGAAAAGACCAAATAATGAATGCAATACAAAGAGTGCCCAGTTGTGCTTTTGGAACAAAATTGAATTTCTGAAGGAGAAAATAAATGGGAAGTAAACTCAAACTTCTTATAGATTAAATGTTTTATTTTTGTGTCAGGAAGCTTCAAACTGAGAATGGGTCAAAATGAATAGAATAAAGTGAGTTTTTGAAACCCTAAAAATGGAGATATAGCCATGGTAACCTGCATAAAAAAATGGAGACAATGGCCTGGGAAAATCAAAATGGAGAATGAATTATAGTCTCTCATGGAGGAGAATTCAAAATAGCTAGGGTATTGGCCACACCACAGATGAGAAATATATTACAAAACAAGAAGGAACAATCATATTTTTATCCAAAAAATTTTGAGCCCAATACTCATCATGGTGGCCATGAATTTACAAGGAAAATGAAAAAAATACAGTAAAATCAAAGGAAAAAACCAATACCTAGATGGAGGATGGTAAGGGTGCAACTTGGGAGTTTGTTAATTTGTTTTCTATTGAAACTCACTAAACCAAAGTTTTTGAGAAACACCTAGTATAGAGAGTGAGGCTGTGGCTGAGGAACAAAGAGGCATGTATAACAAATTTTTTACTCATTCACCAAATCTCGTGGGCTCAAATCATGTTGCTTTCACAACACAGAAGAATAGGAGGAGAGCTGAGATTCATATACTCACCAAGGTTGTTGATGAAATTCTCTCAAAATCCAATTGATTCTTACAAAAAATGATTCCAAAATCTCGAACCAGGCTCAATAATGGTGGCCCCAAGTGAAAAGACAACAAAAAATTTAAAATACATCAGGAAATAATCATAGTCGTAGCTCCAAAATCCTAAAAATTACTTCAAAAATGGAGGACTATGCTCAGGAAGGACTTACCATTCAGTTTTACTATTTAAAATCTTTGAAGAATCAACAAAAACAACATGAAATCAATGCCTACCTCCTGTTTATGATTCCATACTGTGAAAATCAACAAAAACCAGTGAATAAATCTACAAGTCGAACTCCAGACTTGTTCTCCATGGTGGTGCAACAAGTTCTCCCCATAGAAATGCAAAAATGGATGAGCATAATGATTAGGGTTTCTTTTCCCTTAGTATTTTTACCATGCTCAAATCGAATGATAGGCATTTTTGACCTTTCTTTTAAGAAAAAATCATTTCATTATATTATCACCATGGTATTGACTTCAAAGTCAATGAAACCTAATGATTTAAGGAGGCCCGTGAGATAACCAAAGCCATGAAATCACTAAGGCCAAAATAACATTTGGAGAAAAAAATAAAAATTCATCATATATTACATGATATGCATATATTACATGAGGAGGCTGATAGCATTTGAGAAGACTTTGAGTCTTCTTGACTTATGATTAGCAAAGTGAGAGCTTGGAGTGCTATTATGGGGAGTCACAAGGGGAAATTTATTTTTTGCAAAACATTTATTTTATTTTTTTGCCCCTTATTCTATATTGTAAAGTTGTATTTAAATGTTATTAAGTGCAATTTTATTAATTGCTTTTCAATAACTTTTCAAATCAACTATTATAAAAAGGGGAAGATATATAAATTTTTTTTCACTCGCGTGCATGTGGAGTTGAGGATTTTGCATGCCTTTTAGAGTTTAGTTCTCATGGGTAGATTGACATAAACAAGGTGGCTTTCACATGCTTATCCCCACTTTTTGAGGGATTTTCAATTCAATTTGAGTGCTCCATGGACCAGTTATGAGTTGATGGCTAGTTTGAGCCCGAGTTCACTCATTTTTGCATGATTTTGAGCTATTTTTATCAGGATTTTCTCTTCTACTCGAATTTCACATGGAGATGTTTTCACTTCAGTTCTCATTAAGTTCTATTATTGGTTGCTTTTTGCATGCCTTTTGTATATATTGGAAAAAGTTAGTATTTTTCATCTAGTTCTTATTTTTTTGCCTTTGCGTTTTTCAAAGAGGACTATCTTGTAACTCAACATTTTAGATTTAATAAAGTTTTATAGCTTTACAAGTTACATAAGTTAACATTTCTACAGAGGTTTTCCTTCATGATATTAATTGAAATAGAGTTCACCTTTGCAATTTTAGGTGTTTTGTATGGTTAAAATAATTTGATGCAATTTTGATGAGTTTCATTTTCGAAACTTTCAAATTTATGTCTTGTTTATGCATGCATATATACAATTGCAATTCATCACAGGTCGTTAATTGTGCTCAAAAGTTGTTTTCTTTTTCCTTTAATTTGTGAAAACTCAGTTTTCCTTAATAGGGAGATAATACATACAACCTTTTAATGAATTATTAATGTGTTCAAAGTGCTCAAATTGGACTATGTTAACAAATTTTCCTGAGGGCATAAGTTGTGAATCATTCTACAAGTTTACCATCATTTAGGTGCATCACTGAAGTTTTAATTTTAGTTCATGCATTCAGTTCAATCCTTCTTACCCTTTTCTCAGAAAAAATCATTCAAGTACCTAATTGATCATCATATAGGAACCCACCTATAATCTAGAGGTCTATCTTCACCATAGGAATACCCACAGCCTACAGATAGTTCCCATGTTTAAACAGATTGCTGAATTTAGCCATTCAAGCATTCAGGTGCAATCTGTTTGACAACAATAATATGTCTAACATATTCACATTAGGTCTTCGACCCTTATGAAATAAATGAGCTTATTGATTCCTTATTTGGAGTTTTGTAAAGTGTTGTAACACACTTTCACAATTTTCTAGGGTTTCCATTAATAATTGGGCTTTCTTATGCTTTAATTGGTCTCATTTTACATATACAAGCCTCATTTAATGCATCTTTTCAAGGATGATCTTGACACAAATCAACATCCAATCATAATTCAAGTGTTCTCAAGTTCAGTGGATCAGATTCAGTGATCTAGGACTCATTCACCACCTTGGCCAAATGATTCCAACCTAGGTTTTTAGTTCCCGAACTTGGTTTCACATCTTTCTAAGAATTTTTGAAAATGGTCCCTGTTGTAAATCAGATTGCACCCAAATGCTTGAATGACTAAATTCAACAATCTATTGAAACATGGGAACTATCTTTAGGCTGTGGGTATTACTATGGTGAAGATAGACCTCTAGATTCTAGGGTAGTTCCTATATGATGATCAATTTAATACTTGAATGATTTGTTTTCAGAAAAGGGTAAAAAGGATTAAACCCAATGCATGAACTAAAATTAAAACTTCGGTGATGCACCTAATTGGAAATCTAAACTGTAAATTGACTCACAAAATGATTACTCAGTACTTTAATCTACACAACCTAATTTGATAGTCTAATCACTTGAATGTTTTAAACAAAGGCTTTGATTCAATACAATTTTGAGGGAAAACATGGTTTTCACAACTAAACTGCTTAATCAATTACATGCATAGTGTATAACCAGTGAATTTAAACTAAACTGCATACAAATATTTATGGAGATAGAAAAATTAAAGGTTTCAAAACTAAAAACACAATAATCCTTCGATCAAATCCTACACAATAATAATGCCTGAAATCTTGAAGGCAAAACTTGAAAATGTTGGAAATTCAAGGAATCTTCTACTAAATAAGACAATTTGAACATGTAAACTTGCTACTATATTAATCTGAAAATGAAAGCTGAGTTACATGATATTTCTCTTTGCAGAATGCAAAGGCTGAAAAATAAGAACTAGCGGAAAGAAACTAATTTCTTCCAATATATACAAAAGGCATGCACAAGGCAACTAATAAAAGAACTGAATGAGAACTGAAGTGAAAACAACATCTCCAATGTTAAATCCGAGCAGAAGAGAAAACACTGATTAAAAAATAGTCCAAATTCATGCAAACATGAGTGAACTTAGTCTCAAACTAGCCATCAACTCATAACTGACCCATGGAGTACCCAAACTAAATTGAAAATCCCACAAAAAGTGGGCCCAAGCATGCAAAAAACCACCTCGTTTTTGTCAATCCACCCATGAGAACTGGAACTCCATCCCTGATTGTGCATGATTAATCTTCAGTTGATGATCTTTAATTCTTCAGTTACATCCTTATCATTTGCATGATTTTACTCAAGGAGGAGAAATAATTAAATATTAAAAATAAATAAATAATCGAATATATGATTATTTTAATATTTAATGTGGAAATGGTCTCCTTATTTTCATTTTAAATATTAATGTAATAATACATTAATATTTAATTACATATAGCTCCAAGTAAAAATCATGCCAAAATGCATGAGACCAAGTGACTATCACTATTTTTTAAGAATTATGACTTGGGTTTTACTAATCAAAACTTCAACAAATTGAAGTTTGATCATGCATCTCACAACTCTCAATAATAATAGGTGTTTTGACTTTGGAAGTCACAGACCATGGGGAATGAATAAAAATAATGATTTATTTTAAATCATTGAGAGAAATCACCTCTTTATCGAATTAGGGTAGACAAAAGTAGTCGAACCCTAATCATTTGTCATTCACATTATAATTTGTCTCTAGAGCTCACACCGCCATGAAGGTTTGGTGCTGGAACTTGAAATTTCCTTTGTATTTCTTTTTGATTTTCTAAAGATTTATGTGGAAAATGCAAGGTAAGCGCTTCCTCTTGTCATGAATCTGGCATTTTTTTTAAGCCATTTACAGGCTTTATAGCCGTGGCTGTATGCATAATATTATGATATAATTCATCCATTTTCTCCTTTGTTCGTGGGACGCCATGGATTCTTCGTGTTTTTGGAATTTGAACTTGAGAACTGCTTTTGAAATATTGTGAATGGCTTTTCCTATGATTGAAAGTTAAATTCCTCTGTTGTGAGGTTCAAAACTCATGACTTTTATGTGGGTTTCTTAAAGCATTTTCCTGTGAGTAATTTACATTATACAAGCCTCTCTTTGTGAGATTCCTTTATGCTCATTTGGAACTCTATATTATGGTCCGCAACTTCATTTCAAGGGCTTCACCTTTCCCTTTGTAGATCACGAGTTTTGACCCATATAGGCATCCTCTCTTGTTGTATGAGCTTGAATAGAGCTTCCTTCTTGGAATGACATGAATTCCATGGCTTTTATTATCTTGTACACAAACAACAAAGTTTTTTTTTAAATTAACCAGCTTTGCATGGATCTTTTGTACAAAACTTGTGGATTCCATATTTTCTTTACTTTGTTAACCAAAAAAAAGTGCATAAACTCCAATGGTTTTAAATCTGCTATTTGGAGCTTTTCTGAAACTCACAGTCTTCGTTCTCTTTCTGGGTTGTCTTCATTTTGTGCAAGATCATAGTATGCATGAGATATCATGAGAGGATAGCAATCTAAAACAAGGTTTCTTCATTTTCCTTTCAATGCTTCAGAGTACTATGCAACATAAAAAATGACTTTTACATGAATGAGTTATTGTTGTACTTCATTCTTTTATGATTGAATCTGCCCTGGTGTATAATTGTGTCCACTGCATATTTGAGAAATATATGACTGTGATCTCATTTTTTCAATGTCACCTCTTTTTATGGCCTTGGCTATCCATTGAATATTGTCCACTTTACTTGTTCTCAAAGATCTGCATACTAAACATTGATTTGAATCTGAATCTCAACCACACTGTCATCTTTGTCCTTCTATTGAACATATTTTCCTTTTTAGAAATCCACCATTTGTATGTTGCCCCACCTCCTTTCAAAAGGGCCTTCATTATTTGTATAAGACCAATGACTCCTGCATTGTACCTTCAGTATCTAGTGTCTACACTTTGATATGCACGATCAAAAGTAATTAGATGACAATAATCTTCTTGTTGTTTGTTCACCTAGCCCTTAACCAATGATAGGCTATACTTGTATTCAAATCTATTGCCTCTCATAGCAGTTCATGAATGAATTGTAGCTTGATCATTGTATTCATGTTATTGATACATTACATGCCTCTCATATTATAGAAGCATATCTGAAAATGTCCTTGGTATGGACAACCAATACAAACATAAGATAATGGATGGATAATTAAACTTTCCTTTCAAACTGTTAGGACTACCAACACTAGTATTAATATTCCATGCACTTGTTTTACTTGTAATTCCATTAAATCTTGCAAAATACACATTTCTTTTGCACATGTAACTATTTCTTATGATGATGATGCTCCATTTCGGTCTTCTGTGGACTGTGTATGGCTTTACATCTCTATGATTGCTTTCCTTGATTATGAGTTTTGATGATCAAACTATCATGCATTCATTAACTGCTATGATTTAAGAGAATATCATAATGCTGCCATCGCTCTATTTTTACATGTTGCTTAATCAATTATTTATGAACTAGGCTCAACCCTTGTGGGAGCCACATTTCACACCACTCATAAGCATATATGTCAATTGGAATGATGATTATACCTGTACCTGCACACATAAACAAACATGTTAGCAAAATAAATGAAGCTTTCATTGAATTCTATTTTCTTTGGTGATATCAATTTGATTACTTAATCATCTGATATATGCTTGAAAGGATGTAGATTATATTCTTGTTGTAAATGTAGGCATAAGATAGGATATGATTTTTCATTGCTTAGAGACCATCTCTAATACCAATTTTCATCATACTTACAAATGCTTTTGGAGCATAGAGCTGGATCAATTCGAAAGCACAACACAACAACTGAAGACTTTAACATGAAGATGATTCATCATTCCAGGAAATGACAAATCACCTTCTATCTTATGCTCATGTTATTTTCAGTTGTATAGTTTACATTCTTTTCTTGTATCCATCATTTGATTATGAAAATAAAATTAGTTACTCCCCTGGCTTGTGCAGGACTTAAGTCTTTCCAATATGAATAAAAACAACATTCTTTTATGTAAATTTATGAGTTCTTCTATTACAAACATTTGCATAATCAAAATTTGAAATTCAATGAATAATTTTAGCAGAAATTTTGCACCTTTATGTGATGAATGCAATTCAGCTCCACCTGTTTTGAGTTGTAGCTAAAAATAGGTAACAAGTTGGTGACCTCTGCGGAGTGTTTGCCTGCTAAACATTATAGACCAGTATATAGCTTATCCATTGGGCATGGAGTCCATTTTTTTGCTTTTCCTTGACTTGGAAAAACTTGTAACTCAACTCAAACCACACAAACTGAAAGAAACTACTGCAAATCTATTGAAGATAGAGTTTGAAAATGACGTGCAACAACTGCACTTTATTGAAAGCATAACAAAACTGAAAAGAAATGTGCCATGGGGAACTTATTGAAAGCATAAAATCTACACTACCGTACACTAACCAATAGTGTTAGTGCTCAAACCTGACCATTTATTGGTTGTGGGAAAAAACTACCCTTTTCTCACCAACTTAGGATGTGCTTCTTGCTTCCAAATTTTCAATAAGGAAGAAGGAAAAGTAAATGATGAGTGCACAAGTGAGAAAATTCTCCAATCATGAAAACCATCTCCTTTTCTGTGTTAGACAAGAGGTGCACACAAGTGTTTTGAATAGGGAAGCAACTTGCATTGATGACTTTTGATGCTCAATCTCGTGCTTCCAAGCAGGTAATTCAAATGGTAACTCCTCTTGATTGCCTGCCAAGTGTGTCAGGTGTCTGATAGGACATCCCCTTGTCAGGACACTCAACTTGTAACTTTCAACCCCTTGTTTATGCTCTATTTGCTCAGCCCATTGTTCATGATTTTCAAAAACATTAAATGAATTTAAGTTGTCCTTTTGTGGATCTTTGAAGACTTCATCTTTTCCTTGAAAAGATGTTGATTGGAAGTAATATGCAAGTTGTTCATTGGCTGCTACAATCTGATCTTCTGGAAAGATTTGTCTATTATTGTTTATAGGAGGATCAATTGTCCTATCTTTCAACTCTTCAATGAACATGGAGTCTTGCTTCTTTTCATCATCTATAATAGTCTCTGAAAGGAAACCATTAATGTTTTCAATGGTTAGATATTCTTGACTAGGGAGCTGATATCCTTGTTGGATGACTAAAAACAAGTCCTCAAACTGTTGTTCCTTATGCTCTTCGTTCATGATAGAATACAACTCCTCCTCAACAAAGTGGGGCAGCTCATCAAATAAGTTCATAGGTTGTAAGACATTATCTTCTACAACTTTTTCAATAGCCTTCCTGACTTGAATGGGCTGATCACATGCTTCTCTTTCATATGATATTAGCTCATCATATATGTTAGAACAAATAACCTCTATGATATCTAAAAACATGTTCTCTTCTAACTCATAACTTTGCATCAAATCCAGATGAGTTTTTCCATTTAGTTGCTCCATACCAGGCATAGATGCTATCATGCATGTGATATCCTCATTTTCACCAACAAATTGAGGAAGGTCATCAAACAAGTCAACAATATTCTTTGGCTATTCCAAATCAACTAGTAAATTAGGTACTTGCATGCTTTCTTTAGCTTGCTCAACAAAACTAGGTAGTTGGTCAAATAAAGAAATTGAATCCTCCTCCTTAGGTAGTGCCTTTTCCAGTGAAACTTGGGAATTCTCTCTGTGCAAGTGGAGACCATTAATTGGTAATCCCTATACTCTTCCATCATTCATCTTATAAAAAACTTTAGAAAATGTTTCAAATGATTCAAAATCTAAGGGGTTTAGTAGTGAATTTGATCCAACATCATCTTCACATGCATTATTGTTATTTTGAGCTGGGGAAATAGTACAAACAACAATAACTTCCTGCTCCTCTTTTTCATTCCTCCAAATTGGAACCTTGATTGAATTAGACTCTATATTTTCTTCCTCTTTCTGATTTTGAATTAATACACAAGGGATATCCTTACTAAGGTTTGGCATTTTATAGTCAGGATGCTTGGTCCAAGAAGGCTGCAATAACTATTCAATACCTTGATTACCTAGTTCAGGGTCTTGATATGACTGAAACTAAGGATTAATGGATTGGTTTGGAAGATGTTGTTTATTCATGAGCTTCTATAGGGGCTGATCTTTGACATTGGTATGAATATTATCCCTATAGCTTGGAATGTCAAAACTAGAAGACTTACTTGGAGATTGAATGGAAACCTTGGAAACCTCTTTCTCTATTGGCTGATGCTTTATGCAGGAAACTGATTGGGCTTCCATCTTCAGTGCTTGGGCAATCAATATTCTAATTTTCTCTTCTTTAGCAGCAAGATCTTCTTCATATTTTCTCCTCTACATCAACAAGTCTTGCTCATAGAGATAGGCCTGATAGGCCATCTCTTCCTATTGTTGATCATACTCTTGCTGCCTCTTGAACTCTTATATCTATTTTGTGATGTCTAACAATATGTCCTTGGTATCATTCATGTTATTCTTTACATCACTAACCTCCAAATCTTGAAGGTAATCAGGAGAGTGTTTGAACTGATATGGAGGTTGAGCAGGGTTGGGCGGGAGGTAAGTATGTTGAGCATGCTGATATACTATTGTTGGATAGTTGTTTGGGATAAAACCAACAACATGACTGGCTTGATATGGCCGATAAGGATGTGAATAGGTAGGATTTTCATGAAACAGAGGTGAAAACATGCTTTTTTCATAAAAACCAGACATGTTAAAGGATTTGAAATTTGCAAATCTTCTTTAAATCAAAGTGAATCAGACTTCTTTTGTAAATGTGAACATACCAACACTTCGTCTACTAAAACCAGTGGATTGTGCTCAGAGTCGCCAGGTATAAATTTTAACCTCTGAAAGGTAAAACTCGTTGTTGTATATACCAGAACAGTAGCTTGAACTCTTGAATTCTTTCTCTAAAGCGTGCTTCAGAGTCCCACCGGGTGTGCCAAAAACTATTGTAAATCAAATTGCACCCAAATGATTGAATTACTAAATTCAACAATCTGTTGAAACATGGGAACTATCTTCAGGTTGTGGGTATTCCTATGGCGAAGATAGACCTCCGGATTCTAAGCTGGTTCCTATATGATGATCAATTTAATACTTGAATGATTTTTTTTCAGAAAAGGGTAAAAAGGATTAAACCCAATGCATGAACTAAAATTAAAACTTTAGTGATGTACCTAATTGGAAATCTAAACTGTAAATTGACTCACAAAATGATTACTCAGTACTTTAATCTGCACAACCTAATTTGATAGTCTAATCACTTGAATGTTTTAAACAGAGGCTTTGATTCAATACAATTTTGTGGGAAAACATGGTCTTCACGACTAAACTACTTAATCAATTACATGCACAGTGTATAACCAACGAATTTAAACTAAACTGCATATAGATATTTATGAAGGAAACAAAAAAATCAAAGGTTTCAAAACTAAAAACACAATAATCCTTCGATCAAATCCTACACAATAATGATGCCTAAAATCTTGAAGGAAAAACTTGAAAATGCTGGAAATTGAAGGAATCTTCTGCTAAATAAGACAATTTGAACCTGTAAACCTGATGTTGTATTAATCTAAAAATAAAAGATGAGTTACATGATATTTCTCTTTGCAGAATGCAAAGTCTGAAAAACAAGAACTAGTGGAAAGAAACTAATTTCTTCCAATAAATACAAAATGCATGCACAAGGCAGCCAATAATAGAACTGAATGAGAACTAAAGTGAAAACATCTCCAATGTGAAATCTGAGCAGAAGAGAAAACCTATTAAAAAATAGTCGAAACTCATGCAAAAATGAGTGAACTTAGTCTCAAACTAGCCACCAACTCATAACTGACCCATGGAGTACCCAAACTGAATTGAAAATCCCACAAAAAGTGTGCCCAAGCATGCGAAAAACCACCTTATTTTTGTCAATCCGCCCATGAGAACTGGAACTCCATCCCTGATTGTGCATGATTAATCTTCAGTCAATGATCTTTAATTCTTCAGTTACATCCTCATCATTTGCATGATTTTACTCAAGGACAAATAATTAAATATTAAATTTTTTTTTTGAATATATTATTATTTTAATATTTAATACGAAAATTGTCTCCTTATTTTCATTTTAAATATTAATGTAATAATACATTAATATTTAATTACATATAGCTCCAAGTAAAAATCATGCCAAAATGCATGAGACCAAGTGACTATCCCTATTTTTTAAGAATTATGACTTGGTTTTTACTAATCAAAACTTCAACAAATTGAAGTTTGATCATGCGTCTCACAACTCTCAATAATAATAGGTCTTTTGACTTTGGAAGTCATAGACCAAGGGGAATGAATAAAACTAATGATTTATTTTAAATCATTGAGAAAAATCACCTCTTTATCGAATTAGGGCAGACAAAAGTAGTTGAACCCTAATCATTTGTCATTCACATTATAATTTGTCTCTAGAGCTTGCGCCACCATGAAGGTTTGGTGTTGGAACTTGACATTTCCTTTGTATTTATTTTTGATTTTCTAAAGATTTATGTGGAAAATGCAAGGTAAGCGCTTCCTCTTGTCATGAATCTGACATTTCTTCTATTTTTGAAACCATTTACAGGATTTATAGCCATGGTTGTATGCATAATATTATGATATAATTCATCTATTTGCTCCTCTGTTCTTGGGAGGCCATGGATTCTTCGTGTTTTTGGAATTTGAACTTGAGAACTGCTGCACTGCCATGGATTTGTGAGTTTGAAGTTTTTGGAGCCTTCCAGCCGATATACTGTTGTTTCCTCTGTGATTTTCATGACACTGTAACAAGGGAAGTTTGGATCCTCTTCTCATGCTCTTCATGCCTTTTATACTCAAGTAAGCTTTTGAAATATTGTGAATGGCTTTTCCTATGACTGAAAGTTAAATTCCTCTATCATGAGGTTCAAAACTCATGACTTTTATGTGGGTTTCTTAAAGGAATTTCCTGTGGGTAATTTACATTATACAAGCCTCTCTCTGTGAGATTCCTTTATGCTCATCTGGAACTCTATATTATGGGCCATAGCTTCATTTCGATGGATTCACCTTTCCCTTTGCAGATCATGAGTTTTGACCCATATAGGCATCCTCTCTTGTTGTATGATATCAAATAGAGCTTCCTTAATGGCACAACATGACTTCCATGGCTTTTATTATCTTGTATAGAAACAATGAAGTTTTTTTTAAAAAAATTACCCAGCTTTTCATGGTTCTTTTGTAGAAAACTTGTGGATTCCATCTTTTCTTTACTTTGTTAACCAAAAAAAAGTGCATAAACTCCAATGGTTTTAAATATGTTATTTGGAGCTTTTCCGAAACTCACAGTATTCATTCTCTTTCTGGGTTGTCTTCATTTTGTCCAAGATCATAGTATGCATGAGATCTCATGAGAGGATAACAATATAAAACAAGTTTTTTTCATTTTCCTTTCAATGCTTCAGAGTATTATGCAACAGAAAAAAATGACTTTTACATGAATGAGTTATTGTTGTACTTCATTCTTTTATGATTGAATCTACCTTGGTGTATAATTGTGTCCACTGCATATTTGAGAATATATGACCGTGATCTCATTTTTTCACTGTCTCCTCTTTGTATGGCCTTGGCTATCCATTGAATACTGTCCACTTTACTTGTTCCCAGATATCTGCATACTAAACATTGCTTTGAATCTGAATCTCAACCACACTGTCATCTTTGTCCTTCTACTAAGCATATTTTCCTTTCTAGAAATCCACCATTTGTATGTTGCTCCACCTCCTTTCAAAAGGGCCTTCATTATTTGTATAAGACCATTGAATCCTGCATTATACCTTCACTATCTAGTGTCTACACTTTGATATGCATGATCAAAAGTAATTAGATGACAATAATCTTCATGTTGTTTGTTTACCTGGCCCTTAACCAATGATAGGCTATACTTGTATTCGAATATGTTGCCTCTCATAGTAGTTGATGAATGAATTGTAGCTTGATCATTGTATTCATGTTACTACTACATTACATGCCTCTCATTTTATAGAAGCATATATGAAAATATCCTTGGTATGGACAACCAATGCAAACATAAGATAATGGATGGATAATTAAAATTTCCTTTCAAATTTTTAGGACTACCAACACTATTATTGATATGCCATGCACTTGTTTTCCTTGTAATTCCATTAACTCTTGCAAAATACACATTTCGTTTGCACATGTAACTATTTTTTATGATGATGATGCTCCATTTCGGTCTTCTATGGACTGTGTATGGTTGTACAACTCTATGATTGCTTTCCTTGATTATGAGTTTTGATGATCAAACTATCATGCACTCATTAACTACTATGATTTAAGAGAATATCGTAATACTGCCATCGCTCCATTTTTACATGCCGCTTGATCAATTATTTATGAGATGGGCTCAACCCTTGTGGGAGCCACATTTCACACCACTCATAAGCATATTTGTCGATTGGAATGATGATTATACCTATACCTGCACACTTAAACAAACATGTTAGAAAAATAAATAAGCTTCCATTGAATTTTGTTTTCTTTGGTGATATCAATTTGATCACTTAATCATATGAAATATGCTTGAAAGGATGTAGATTATATTCCTAATTGAAATGTAGGCATAGGATTGGATATGATTTTTCATTTCTTAGATCAATTCAAAAGCACAACACAACAACTAAAGACTTTAACGTGAAGATGAATCGCCATTCTAGGTAATGATGAATCACCTTCTATCTTATGCTCATGTTATTTTCAGTTGTATAGTTTACATTCTTTTCTTGTATCCATCATTTGATTATTAAAATCAAATTAGTTACTCCCGTGACTTGTGCGGGACTTCAGTCTTTCCAATATAAATAAAAAAAACATTCTTTTATGTAAATTTATGAGTTCTTCTATTACAAACATTTGCATAATCAAAATTTGAAATTTAATGAATACTTTTAGCAAAAATTTTGCACCTTTTTGTGATGAATGCAATTCAACTCCACCTATTTTGAGTTGTAGCTAAAAATTGGTAATAATTTTGCGACCTCTGTAGAGTGTTTGCCTGCTAAACATTATAGACCATTATATAGCTTATTGATTGGGTAGGGAGTCCATTTTTTTGCTCTGCCTTGACTTGGAAAAACTTGTAACTTAGCTCAAACCACACAAATTGAAAGAAACTACTGCAACTCTATTGAAGATAGAGTTTGAAAACCATGTGCATCAACTACACTTTATTGAAAGCATAACAAAACCGAAAAGAAATGTGTCATGGGGCACTTATTGAGAGCATAAACTCTACACTACCCTACACTAACCAAAGTGTTTTGCCCAAACATGACCATTTACTGGTTGTGAGAAAAAACTACCCTTTCTCACCAACTTAGGATGTGCTTCCTACTTGCAAATTTTCCAATAAGGATGAAGGAAAAGTAAATGTCGAGTGCACAAATGACAAACTTCTCCAATCATGAAAACTGCCTCCTTTTCTGTGTTAGAAAAGAGGTGCACGCAAGTGTTTTGAATATGGGAAGCAACCTGCATTGATGACTTTTGATGCTCAATCTCGTGCTCCCAAGCAAGTAATTCAAATGGTAACTCCTCTTGATTTCCCGCCAAGTGTGTTAGGGGTTTGATAGGACATCCCCTTGTTAGGACACTCAACTTATAACTTTTAACCCCTTGTTTATGCTCTATTTTCTCAACCCATTGTTTATGATTTTCAAAAACATTAAATGAAGTTAAGTTGTCCTTTTGTGGATCTTTGAAGACTTCATCGTTTCCTTGAAAAGATGTTGATTGGAAGTAATATGCAAGTTTTTCATTGGCTACTGATTTTCCAAATTATACATTCCAAAGGCTTATTTTTATCATTTTTTGAAAGGGGAACCAACATTAAATAAGTGCATTTAATATTTAAGTTGCCATGGAATATTTGTGTCTTGAAAGTATAGGCCAGGACCCCATTATGTGGTAGGACCCAATTTAAAATATATTTTTGGAAACATTTTAATGATCAAAATTCAAATTGTAAGTGTCAGCTTTTGGAATCTAATTTTTAGAAAATTAGATAACACCTATAAATTCATAGTATTTTTATCATTTGAAATCTACTACTTTATTAGAGAAATCCTATTGAGAAAATTATTATCATTATGAGTTATTAGTAGCAGAAATCAAGACCCTAATATCATGTCCAAGTTTATGTATGTTCATGTTGTCTTGTGAAGGCTAACAAGCATTGTAGGTATTCATACATTCAATCATTCAATCATTAAAGTAAATCAAGCAAGCAAGTTTTAATTCCTTTGAAGAGATGTGTATGACTTTAGTCCTTCAAGGAAGCCATTGAAGGGTGGTGAGTTATAGCAAGTGTTTAATCATCATGAAAAGGGGAACACTATTCATGAGGTTTGACTGAGGTAAACCCCTATATGGCACAAAACAAACATTTTTCTCTTTGTGTATGTGCAATTTATAGGTTCAGAGAAGGATCAAAGAGATCTTGAAGAGAAATTTCACATTATTTCATTTGTTATCATAATTATTTTCAACCTACAAAAACTAAGTTACAAAATTTATTTATGATATTCTTAAAAATATGTAGGTGGAAAACAACATCTTAGATCTAGCACCAGAAGACCCAAAAAGTTGATCAAGACCGCTATACAAAGACCCATTCACCATTGGGAGAATGAGTCCTTGTAGGTACATCAAAACCAATTTTCTGAGTAGGTTTGTTGTCTTCTACACTTCGCAAATCCACTTGCTAATTGTTGTTTTCATCTATTAGTTGTCGAGATCTTATATTTCTAATATAAGGGAGTACATGATCATTAAGTTAATCACTTTAAAATATTTTTAATCCATTTCCATCCTCCATTAGATGTATATTTAGATTGGTTCAGCTCACCATTAGGGTTGAAAGTTATTTTTTTCACCTTATGATCTACATCTCAATGAAATTTGAAAAAAGGCACCATTGAATCCTAGGTTCTTTGCATTAAGGGCCTAAGATCCCTTTTTCTATATTTAATTTATCAACTATGAAAAGAGTGAATTTTGCAAGAATAAAATGGTATTTTTGGAAAATGTTACTTCATCAGATGGATTGAGCATGGATCCAAAATTTTTTAAGGCTATTCTTGAATGGCCTACTCCTCAAAGTATTATTGAGGTAAGGAGGTTCCATGGTGTTGATGATGTTTTCTGCACAACAACTCAGACAAAATATGAAATCCTATCTCTCTTGAAAGGTAAATATCTATCAGCAAGCCTCAAGAGATAACCCCAAGTTCTCTAATGTCAGGTCTTGACAATGCATAAACAACTCACTGATAAATGTGAAAATGTTGGTAATCACAAAGGGACCTTACTACAAGCAAATACTGGATCTTTAACTTATCAAATCTAACATTATGATGATACTTCAATCCTAAGTCTAACCCAAATGATAAAATAAATAACAAAATATTAGGGTTTAAAAGAGATATCTAAGATTAAAACTACTCCTAAGATTAACAATGCAAATGATAAAATACTTGTAATGGACCAATCCCTCATAAACTAATTCCTGCTTAACTCATATGAACCTGCAATCTCACATAAACAGTGCAATCTTCTAAGGTATTGAGATTTTCAGATCATGAACATTCATCCAATACAACCCAATTGCAATTGAAATGGATAAAATTCACAATTGAACTAAGCACAATAAATATAAGGTCCAGGATAACTTTACAAAGCAACTAACAATTAGCTAGCTACAAAAATATGGACCAGGGACTGCTGCAAACACTTCAAGCATCAAATCATAAGCACCATTGAATCAGATCTAACATACATCTAATAACCTTGAGAAATTTAAAAGATAGAATCACAAGAACCATGCAAGATAAGTCAACACAAAAGAGATCACCAAAAAATCACAATGTCTTCAATTGTATTGAATCACCGAATTTCAGCAACAATTCCAATGTTCTGTGTTACAGTATTTGCTCAAAATTAACTAACTTCTAACTCTGCTCTACCACCTAATTCACTCTTGTATCAAAACTATCTCTATCTCTATCTATGTATATATTACAAATGAGGCAGAATGCCAAATTTATAGAAAACCCCCAAAGCATGTCGACCCAGCTAGGGTTTACAATAATAAAATAGCTACAAACAAGTCAGCCCAAGGAGAATTCAAAATAAGATAAAATTGCATTAAATAAATGAATTCATCCAGGTTGGCCTAGGATCTCCAATATAATTTGAACCAATGCATGTGAAGGAGAAGGAAAATAATAGGGAAGCAAAAATTTCAATGTAGCCCTGTATTAATTGCTTCCTTCTATTTTTATCTATTTGATCTTGTACCTTCAAGAAGATTCCATCCAAGTCGGCCAAGGGTGGAGTAACCAACACTTTAAATTTCCTCTCCAGGTTAGCCACAGGTGAATTAATAAATACTTTAAACCATCCTTCAATCAAACTAATCTCCCAAAACTTCCTTGATGACCTAGTTAAATTTAGCCTGCACTCAGCAAAAACCACCATTAATAATATCCATTATAACATGAAGATCAGAATTAGCCCATCACCAATAAAATATTTATTGTCCAAATGAACCCAAGCAAAGATAAAAATCAACCTAGAATAATCAGTTTGTGAGGAACTTCAGAAAATTCCAGACCAGGCGGACTTTCCCGAAGAAGGCACAAAATCAATAATAGATTATCAAAATGAAAGAAGGATGCATGAAAAATTTTGTAATTTATCAGTTGAAAGCATGGAATGATAAGTATTCATTATTAAACTCATCCATTTCACCCAATCTCTAAGTTCCACAGTGCTTCCCAGAAAATCCAAAAAAATCCAGTTGGACCAGATTTTTGCAAAAATAATAATACTGTATGAACTTCGGGGAAACGAGGGGAAGAAGGAGAAACCAGGAAATATGAGATCGACGGAAATCCACGAAGAAGGTAGGATTCCAGATTTTTAACACATTCTGGGAAAACATAGGGGACAAGGAAATGCAGGGAAATCCACCAGCATAGGAGAATCCTGAAGCTAAAGGAATACCCAAATATCGGCAATCTCACATGATCCCACTCAAATTGATCGAACAATCACAAATTTGAGGAACTTGGGCCTGCAACAAGTTTGATTTGAACCTCCTATAGATCTTCCTTGAATTCCAGGCTCACTTAAAAGAAAATTAAGATGAAAGGGCGATACCCTAGGCATGAAACCCTAAATTTTGACCATTAACACACAAAGAAAGATTGGACTCAGATAACTCAACCACTGGGTTCTCTCCAGGGGTTATTTACAACACAAGCAGGCTACCTCATGATGCAAATGAATCAACAAGCTCAGAACTTACTTGGGAAACCATAAATAAAGCAATATCAAGCAACCCTAGCCCCAGACGCTCAAATATAGCAGACTATGAATTCCAAATATGCCCCAATAGAGAGAATTACTCACATTCGATAATCAAAGCAGGGCAATAAACACATACCATGAATAAAATTCTAGTCGACTTCAGCAAAGACAAACAACAATCTTGAACGCCCGAGCAAGCAAAAATGATGATAATGCCGAGGGAATCACAACTAGATTCAACACTTCACAAAATTAGTATGCCAAAGCAATCCAAGCACCTCATGATCAAATATCTCAACTCACTGGGACGCCAATGATAAAGTAGAATGGCATAAAGCTCAAAAATCAATTAAATTTAGAAACCCGACGGCAAAATGAAATTTTAGAAAAATACGGTCTAGGTGGAATTCCGCGAAGACTAAAAATTTCTGAACCACGGTGTAAAGCAGACCAAGCCAAAATTTGAATGAAATCCGGGAAAATCCGGATGGGGCAGATTTTCCTAAAATGCAGTAAAAACCCGAATTTCACCTAGAACTTAAGATTTTCAACATGCAACTTAGGGGAAACACTTAGGCAAGCAAGATAAAAATTCTAAGCTCATTCCAAGGCAAGGAAAATGAAAGGGCCAAAGCACCAAGAGTGAAAGAAAAAGAGGGTCCTTGCTTTCAATGGGGCGTGTGTTTAAAAAATGCACAACACATGGCAACTTTGTTGGGGAAATTCTCCAGAGCATTTGATGATGGACAAGAATCATGAACTCAAAATCTTTGGTTTCAATCTTCCTATCAGACAAACAAATCAAAATGAAAGATTAAAGAATCAGAACCAACGGTGGACTGAACCTTCTATAGATTGAAAATCCAAGTGTGTGCATATGAGTTCATTTCCCTCCTTGAGCTACTGCAGAAACCAAGTTTAATCAAGTCAGGCTACGTAAAGATTCTAACTCCAAAACCAACCTGGATAGAGCCTTGTTGCCAGTCAGGCGTCTATAGCCCCAACGAGGTTATCGCTGTGACTCTCCCGAACATAGCTCTATTGACAGCCAGACATCTATAGTCTCGATAGAGATATTTGGATACCCCTGATAGGTTGAATGCATTCTTTTGATTTTCAATATTTCACTCTTTTTTTTTTGATATTCTTTTCTTTTCACTTTTTCTTTTCAACCTGTGAACAATGAAGTTCACAGTTAGGACTGAGAACCACAGTGGCGCTGAAGCAAAAATAAGGTTTTTCACTTGACAATACCTCACAAGGACCCTACTGCAACTTCAAGATTCTTAAGATGTATAAAAGAAATATTTCATAATACTTGAAATTCAAATCAAACCAGTGACCCATCCTCTTTAAATCAGACATTTAGACTGCATGATGATAACGAAGACCTCAACCATCCTTTCAAGACACAAGATTAAAGTCCATCAAGGAAATACTCAGAACAGTCCTAGAAAAAAGAATATCTGCCATGTAGGTGCAACACATCCAGAAGAAAACAAGAAGACCTCCAAAGCAAGAGCAGAGAAAAAACACACCAAATCGAAAGCAAACCAAAACAAAATAGAAGCAAAGCAAAGAAAAACAAAAAGGAAAACCTACTCCAACCAAAGCAAAGCAAAGCAAAATAGAAAGGGAAACCTAGTCTAACTAAGTACAGGAAAAGAGTTGAAAAATAGCTCAAGACTGGAAATAATGCTTCAAATACTACCCATTGATAGGTAGTGGGATATCCTCCCCAGTGAGAGTTTTCAAGCGGAAAGCATTATCTCCCAGGATCTCTAAAATCTGGTAAGGGCCAAGCCAAAGTTTGTCAAATTTACCATGCTCCCCTTTATGGTCATGGGCTTTATCCCAATAGAGAACCAAGTCAGAAATCCTAAAGGATTTTACCTTGGGTCTTTTATCAAACCACCTTTTGACTACACCTTGATGTTTTTAAAAGTTTTCTAAGGATTCATCTCTTCTTTCTTCAAGGTGTAACAACTCTTGTTGGTGGGCCTCACACCTATTTTCTTCATCATAATATTCGTTAATGAACTGTAAAGTGGGGATCCTCAATTGAATTGGAAATACAGGTTCCAGGCCATACACAAGATGATAAGGGGAGGTCCCTATCAAAGTTTTCTGTCTTGTACGATCTTCCCATAGAGAAAATCTAAGCTGAGTGTGCCAATCCTTAGGATTCTTCTCTAGTAACTTATGAATGACTATTAAGAGGATTTTATTGGAAGACTCAGCTAAACCATTACCTTGTGGATAGTAATTAGATGAAAAATTTATTATGATCCCATGATCAAAAGCCCAGTTAGAAAATTTAAATGATGCAAATGCAGGACCATTATCACAAACCAAAGATAAATGACATCCAAAGCGATTGATAATACATAATTCAATGAAATCTATTACCACTTCAGAAGTACAATGCTTGCATGCAAGAGCCTCAGTCCATTGTGTAAAGTAATCAGTAAAAGTGAGAATATACCTATGACTCGCTAAGGAAGGTGGATTGATGGGACCTATGAAGTCCATCCCCCACTATGCAAAAGGTTTTACCTCAAAGACCAGCTGAAGTGGGAGTGTTGCATAATTTTCTCTAGTTGCTGTGGTTTGGCACACATGGCAAGTTATGACATGGCTGTGTGTGTCCTTGAACAATGTAGGCCAATAATAACCAACCCTTAAAATCTGATTTGTTGTTGCATGTGCAGATCCATGGCCAGTACCATATCTATCATGAAATTCGGTCATGACTCTCTCAACTTCCTATCTTCCTAAGCACCTCAGGTAGATACCTTCATGATTTTTCTTATATAGAACAACTCCTTTCAGCATGAAATTGTCACTCTTCAAATGTAACGCCCTTATCTGTACTACATTCAGATGGTCAGGACACCTTTGAGCTAGGAGATAGTGAATGATATCATCTACCATTCACCAGGAGAAACATCTTCTAGATTGTAATGCTGAGCTGCAAGATCAAGGCCCATTTTTGCCATTTTCTTAGTAAGTCCTTGCCCCCTTACTGGCTTCATGGGTTGAATCTCAATATCGTACTCCTGTAACATAGTTACCCACTTAGCTCTACACTCTCCTAGTTCATCCTACATCTACAACAGCTTGACTACAGGATCAAGAACTATTGCAATGACCTTGTTTATGAGGATATAGTGTCTGAATTTCTTCACAGCTCTGACTAAGGCGTAAGCCTACTTTTTCACACTTGGGTACCTTAGTTCAACATCTTTCAATGGTGCACTCATGAATGCTATTGGATGTTCATTTCCTTGATCATAATTTTGAGTCAACATAGCAGTATAGGAGTGATCAGAAGTAAACAAATATATAGAGAAAGGCTTAGCATAATTTGGACTCACCAAAACTAGAGCTTCAACAATAGCTCTTTTTATCTCTACAAATGCTTCCTTAGCTTATGTACTCCATTCAACTTTAGCTTCTTGCTTCAACATTGCATTCAATGGCTTGACTATTTCTGCAAATCCAGTAATGAACTTCCTTACAAAGTTGATCTTTCCAAAGAATGATTTCATTTCTTTCTTGCTAGCAGGTGGCGGGATCTTGAGTATAGCTTCCACTCGTTATAGATCAATGGAAATTCCTTTCTTAGAGATAACATGCCCCAACAATTTTCCCTCTGTAACCCCAAAGATGCATTTCTTTGGATTGAGAGATATACAAAACTCTCTGCACTTCTGAAACACTTTACAAAAATCTGCTATATGGTCACCTCTGTTCTTGGAAAAGACTGTCAGATCATCCATATAAATGATTATGCACTTACCAATTATGTCCTTAAACGCAATGTCCATGGCCCTCTGAAATGTGGCCCCAACATTAATCAAACTGAAGGGAATTCTTCTATAGGAAAACGTTCCCCACTTGGTGGTGAAAGCAGTCTTATGTCTATCCTCATACTGCACCATAACTTGATTGCATCCTAAATATCCATCCAAGAAAGACATAATTTGAGATCCATTGACAATATGAAGTACTTCATCCAGTGAAGGTACTGGATAATTATCCTTTTTTGATGCTCTGTTGAGGTTCCTAAAATCTACACACAACCTGATTTCACCATTCTTTTTTCACACTGGAACCAGGTTTGCAACCCAAGTTGAATGTCCAACTGGAAATATGATTCCTGCAAATAGTAGTTTCTATACTTCCTTCTGAATGATTGGTTCCAGTAGAGCATTGATTAGCCTCTGCCTCTACCTGAAGGGTTTTACTCCTAGATTGAGAGGAATAGTGTGAGTTATGATTGATGTGTCATAGGTCTTCAAGTCTTCATAACTCCCAGCTATCACATCCTAATATGTATGTAATGCATCAATTATTCCTTTCCTCTCTTCTAGAGTACATACTTTACCAATGAATACATTCCTGATATCCCCATGAGTCCCCATATTATACTTTGCACATTTTCCATTGATGGACTCCTTCTTCGCATCTTTTTCTTGATCTCTGACATTATCCAGATCAAAAATCCTCTCTAACTGCACCATTCCTCTGGGAATAGTATTTTTCTTTAGATTAATTACCCCTTCCAAATCCATCTCTTCTTCTTGGAGTTTAGTTTCATCAATAATTTGAGAAGCAAAGACATCTGAACTTGAAATAAAATCTAAGATATGATTATCATCTTGAAATACCTAGAAATTGGTAATATTGTCAAGTATTGAAGGTACTGGAGTTAATTCCACCATAAACTTCTTCAATCCAGAAAGAGACAGAGGTTGCAATGTACTAGCTTCCTGGGCAAGGGAGTCAGCTATTTGGTTTTTACTTCATGGGATCAACTGAATGTTGAAGGCATCAAATCCTTCAATAAGGTCCCATACTATGTGTCTATAATTGGTCATTCTTCTATCATGACAAGAGTACTGTATCCTAACTTTCTTAACCACTAACTCAGAATCCCCAAAGACTTGCAAGATCTTAATGTTTTTCTTTAGTGCCACTAACAACCCATGGACCAAAGCCTCATATTCTGCTACATTATTAGTGCAATGAAATTGAAGTCTATGAGCAACAAAGAAAGTCTTACCTTTTGGATTGATTAACTCAAATCCTGCTGCAACTCCTTGCTTTGATTTAGATCCATCAAATCTTATTGTCCAACAGCCAACAACTGCAAACTTCCTTGTTGTATCTCTTGCACTGTTGCTACTAGAAGGTTCTTCAGAAAGCATTACTTTCTTTTAGGGTCCTCTTGATCATTTTGGATATTAATTGTAACTGCTGGGATGGGATTGATACATTTATGCACTTGTCCACTGCTGTATGACATAAACAACAATCCAGTTCAAAATGTGAGGCATTATGGACCTACACCAATTTGGCAAGAGAAAATATCCAAAATTAACTTCCCTACCCAATTGAATATGATCCTCAATGCACTTTTGAATGAATTCTTGGAAATTATCCAGTAAACTGAGTTGATTATCTTCAAGATCATCTTCATTTTCAACTAGTTCCACCAAGGCTTCAATACCACTGGATTCGGTTGTAAGGTCAATAGGCACAGTATGGAACAGAAGTACTTCCTCTACATTTGACTCCTCAAAAGGGGCTGCAAGCATATAATTTCCCATGCTCACCTTTGTTATCAGAATTTCATTGGAGGTGTTCTGATATTCTATAATCATGTATTTCATCATGGGTTCTCTTTCAATTCTAATATGGTTTGGCACTCCCTTCCAGGGAAGCCACATATGAGAGTTATCAGTTGATACATATCCATTCAAGGCCCTAGTAAAGTCTCTTCCCAGAATCAAGCCATAAGCATTAGGTATATTAACCACTTGTATATTAATAACCTGCTAAATTCTAGGGTCAGAAGCAACCTGCATATGAATCATGTTTAATTCTCCTACAACATTAACTTTAGTTCTATCCAATTGTGTAACCCTCTTTTGGGAATCAACAGGAGTAATACCCAAAGCTCGAAAGACACCAAAGGGCATTACATTGGTGGAAGCACCTGAATCCAACAAACAGTTGTGCAAGTGTTTACCAAATATACAGACAAAGATTAGGAATGGAGGAGTCTCTATTTTCCCTTGAAACAGGGTTAAGGGAGTATCCACCTGAGCAACCTGAGTTCTATCCTTCTCTTTTCCCTTATCTCCAGGAGGCACATGAACTTGATTATGAGTCTAATTTTTCCTTCCCATTGTTTGAGAGATAGATACTTTGTTGATACTTTCACTAACTAATTTATCTTGTGATATGGAATTTGCATTGTAAGCTCCTAGAACTGCATTTCTTAATGGTTGGAACTCTCAATAATTTGAATGCAGAGAGGCTTACCTTTAGCTTCTTGAGTTCTTCTGCAACATAGATGGTCGGTTGTTCCTCACTTAGATCAACAAGAGTCTATTTTGGGTATTCCACCACCCTATCTTTGCTTGCTTCAACACTCCTTCCTTTTGATTGATCCATTTCTTCTTGATCTTTAGAGAAATACTGCCTCGACACCGAAGGATATGGTAGATTATTGTTGGCATTAGGATTTGGAGGTGTTGTGAAGTTGTTTGGTGGAATGGAGGTGGTGAAGGGGCCTCCAGCTTGTAGATGTCTATGCGGAAAGTCTCTCAAATCATACTTCTTGACAGGTCTCTTTAAGGTCTACACCTCTTCAACATAAGCTTCTTCCTCATCCATGGGGCCATTGTCATTCATTGGATTTTCCTCAAACAACTATGTAATCTTGTCTCCATTGCACACCTCGTCTGCCTCTTCCTTGAGCTGGTCTGATTCTTCTTTAGGCACATTTTTTTTGCTCGGTGGAAAATGAGCACAATTTAGTACCAACACTGATGAATCATAAGGAGTAGATGCCACCATTTACTAACTACCTACATTATTCTCCACTTAATACTGAAAGATTGAAGCTGTTGTCTGGAACTCTTGACAATCTAACTCAGAATGTTGACTCATTTTATGGAGCCTACCCCATCCTGATAAAGCAGCCTCAACCAAATATACACCATTTGGAGGCTTCTCTTGGGTGATTGGTTGATTGACTGGTTGATCCAATGGGGTGGGGACTCCTCCATTGTTAGGCCTCGTATTCCAAGTCCTATTCTATCTAGGTGGTTGTCTTCTGTCAAACCCCTATCCACCAACTTTCCCTCTATCAAAGTTCTGGCCTAAGGATTGTCCTTTATCATAATTATGTCCTTTATCATTATTATACCCTCTGTCATTACTATATCCTCTTTCGTTGTTATATCCTCTTTTATCGTTATATCCTCTTTTGTTGTTATATCCTCTTTTTGGATGCTGCCCCCTATCAAAATGTTATCCTTGTTGATTTTCTCGACTTTCTCTGCTATGATTGGCCTACATATTTCTCTAAGCAGCTTGCAATCGACTGTTATGGTTCCTCAAATAAGTCACCTCCATGTTCAAATTCTTCACTTGTTCAGACAATTCATCTAGTTTTTCCTTGTCAGGATTGTTGTATGGAGGTTGATTTGCATTATTTTGGGGATATCCTACAGTATTGGCATTCAATGATTGGTTCAAAACTTTATAATTTTGCAGATATGGGAGATAGCTAGCATGAGATTGTGGATGAAGAGGCTGATTTACATTTTGCTAAGGGTAGCTGATCATGGGTGGAACTTGACTCACAGGAGGTCCTAGGTGAGGGACAAGAGGCAACTGAGGAACTGGATTCATGATAGGAGTGTGATTAGCAAGAGCTTGATTGAGAGCTGGGACTTGTCCAGGGTGAGTAGCGGGTCCTAATGATGGTAAAGGTCCAGAAAAGTGTTTCCTTAAAGCAGTGATAACCTTCATAGCCTCTACATATGCATCAAGTAGGGTATTAGGAGGGTTGTTTCTCCATTGCATGAAGGTAGATGTCAGACTGTCAAGTCCCTCATAATAGACTTCTAAAGTAGTGGCTTCATCAACAACATAGGGAGCCTATAGTCGGGTATAGGCATGACGAAACCAATTGTTAAAGGACCCTATAAGCTCATGGACTTCCCTCTTAACATTAGTGACTGACGGTAGAGCTCATTGGGACTAATGGGAATCCTAAAATTCTGCAGAAATGCAGTCTCCAGTTTAGTCCAATGCTGAATGGACCCAACAAGAAAATGATTGTACCAATAAAACACATCCTCACCCAAGGAATAAGGGAAGAGTCTACATGCTACATCCTCATGATTGATTACCCTATTCTTAAGGCTATTCTGAAAGATCCTGATGCGTTCCTTAGCAATTCTATTGGGATTATTAACATGGAATTTTGAACAAAAGTGCTCAGGGTTCTTGGGCATGACATTATAATTAGCGAAAGTCAATGGAGATGGGTTATTAGCTAGGAAATCCATTGGTGGAGGTGGGGGTGGTAATGGCTAATTTATGGCTGGTTGAGGTTGTTGGATGGGAATGTCCTCAAACTCAGATGAAGATGGGGATGATGGAAATGATGGAGGTGGCTAGGTGGATGATGATTCTCCCCTTCTCCTGGCCCTTCTTGACCTAGTAGGGGTTGGTAATTATTGAAATTCCTCCTCTCCTGGAGTAGATCTGGTTCTTCTAAATCTTTTAGGAGAGATGGCAAATAAAAATTGATCCAACTTGCTTATTCAGGCCCTCCTTCTAGTGCCAATTTGTTGATGATGTTTTCTGCACAACAACTCAGATAGAATATGAAATCCTATCTCTCTTGAAAAGTAAATCTCTATCAAGAAGCATCAAGAGATAACCCCAAGGTCTCTAATGTTAGGTCTTGACAATTCATAAACAACTTAGTGATAAATATAAAAATGCTGGTAATCACAAAGGGACCTTACTGCAAGCAAATACTGAATCTTTAACTTATCAAATCTAGCAATATGATGATACTTCAATCCTAAGTCTAACCCAAATGATAAAATAAATAACAAAAGATTAGGGTTTCAAAGAGATATCTAAGATTAAAACTACTCCTAAGATTAAGAATGCAAATGGTGAAATACTTGAAATGGACCAATCCCTCATAAACTAATTCCTGCTTAACCTAGATAAACCTACAATCTCGCAGAAATAGTGAAATCTTCTAAGGTATTGAGATTTTCAGATCATGAACATTCATCCAATACAACCCAATTGCAATAGAAATAGATAAACTTCACAATTGAACTAAGCACAATAAATATAAGGTCCAAGCTACCTTTGCAAAGTAACTAACAATCAGCTAGCTGCAAAAAGTATGGACTAGGGACTACTGCAAACACTTCAAGCATCAAATCATAAGCACCATTCAATAAAATCTAACATACATCTAATAACCTTGAGAAATTTAAAAGATAGAATCACAAGAACCATGCAAGATAAGTCAACACAAAAGAGATCACTAGAAAATCACAATGTCTTCAATTGTGAATCACCGAATTTCAGCAACAATTCCAATGTTCTGTGTTACAACATTTTCTCAAAATGAACTAAATTCTAACTCTGCTCTATTGCCTAATTCACTCTTGTATCAAAAATATCTCTATCTCTATCTGTGTATATATTACAAATGAGGCAGAATTCCAAATTTATAGAAAACCCCCAAAGCATGTCGACCCAACTAGGGTTTACAATAATAAAATAGCCACAAACAAGTCGGCCCAAGGAGAATTCGAAATAAGATATAATTGCATTAAATTCATGAACTCATCTAGGTCGGCCTAGGATCTATGATATAATTCGAACCAATGCATGTGAAGGAGACGAAAAATAATAGGGAAGCAAAAATTTCAATGTAGCCCTGTATTAACTGCTTCCTTCTATCTTTATCTATCTGATCTTGTACCTTCAAGAAGATTCCATCCAAGTCGGCCAAGGGTGGAGTAACCAACACTTTAAATTTCCTCTCCAAGTCGGCCACAGGTGAATTAATAAATACTTTAAACCACCCTTCAATCAAACTAATCTCCCAGAACTTCCTTGACGACCCAGTTAAATTCAGCCTGCACTTAGCAAAAACCACCATTAATAATATCCATTATAACATGAAGATCATAATTATCCCATCACCAATAACATATTCATCATCCAAATGAACCCAGGCAAAGATAAAAATCAACTCAGAAATATCATTAAAGCACCTTCTTCATAGTTCGGGATTTTAAGCTAACCGGGGAAAACTAGTCTGTGAGGAACTTCAAAAAATTCCAGACCTGGCGGACTTTCCTGAAGAAGGCAAAAAATCAACAATAGATTATAAAAATGAAAGAAAGATGCATGAAACATTGTGTAATTTATTAGTTAAAAGCATGGAATGATAAGTATTCATCATTAAACTCATCCATTTCACCCAATCTCTAAGTTCCACAGTGCTTCCAAGAAAATCTGAAAAAATTCGGCCGGACTAGATTTCTGCGAAAATAATAATATTGTATGAACTTCCAGGAACGAGGGGAAGAAGAAGAAACTGGGAAAATTCGGGATCGACAGAAATCTGTGAAGATGGTAGGATTCTGTATTTTCAACACACTCTGGGAAAACAGAGAGGACAAGGAAACTTGGGGAAATCCACCAGCGCAGGAAAATCCCAAAGCTGAAGGAAAACCCGAATATCGGCAATCTCACACGATCCCACACAAATTAATCGAATGATCACAAATTTGAGGAACTCGCAACAAGTTTTATTTGAACCTCCTATAGATCTTCCTTGAATTCCAGGCTCACTCGAAAGCAAATTAAGATGCAAGGGCAATGCCCTAGGCATGAAGCCCTAAATTTTGACCATTAACACACAAAGCAAGCTTGGACTCAGATAACTCGACCGATGGGTTCTCACCAGGGGTTATTTACGGCACAAGCAGGCTACCTCATGATGCAAATGAATGAACAAGCTCAAAACTTACTTGGGAAACCATAAATAAAGCAATATCAAGCAACCCAAACCCTAGACACTCAAATATACAGAACTATGAATTCCAAATACACCCCAATAGAAAGAATTACTCACATTTGATAATCGAATTAGGGCAATAAACACATACCATGAATAAAATTCCAGTCGACTTCAGCAAAAAAAAATAGCAATCTTGAATGCCTAAGAAAGAAAAAATGATGATAACGCCGAGGGAATTAATCACAACCAAATTCAACACTTCACAAATTTAGTATGCCAAATCAAGCCAAGCACTTCAAGATCAAATATCTCAACTCAACAGGATGCCAATGATAAATAAGAATGGCATAAAGCTCAAAAATCAATTAAATTTGGAAACCCAACGGCAAAATAGAATTTCAGAAAAATCCGGTCCAAGTGGAATTCCGTGAAGACTAGAAATTCTTGAACCACAATGTAAAGCATACCAAGCCAGACTTTGAATGAAACCCGGGAAAATCTAGATGGGGCGAATTTTCCCAAAATGCAATAAAAACTTGAATTTTGCCCAAAACTTAAAATTTTCAATATGCAACTTAGGGGAAACACCTAGGCAAGCAGGATAAACATTCTAAGCTCATTCCAAGGCAAGGGAAATCAAAGGGCCAAAGCATCAAGAGCGAAAGAAAAAGAGGGTCCCTACTTTCAGCGAGGCATGTGTGCAAAAATTGTACAACACATGGTTTGGTGAATTTTTATAAGAGACTCATTAAAACATTTAGTGGAATTAGTTTATCATTGATTGATTGTATGGAAGGATAAGTATTTACTTGGACAAAGGCAGTTGATGTGAGTTTTAAATAACTCAAAAAGATTACTAAAGAACCTATCCTTTTTATACCTGACTTTAAAAAAAAAAATAGTTTAATGTGTTGCTTCAAGGGTAGCTATTGAGGGGGTATTAAGCCAAAAATCCAAACCTCCAACTTTTTTTAGTGAAAATTAAATGAAGCTAAAAAGAGGTATATAACTTATGATAAAGAATTCTATGTTGTGGTACAAGCTTTAAAATCTTGGAGGAACTATCTTTTACATAAGGAATTCATCTTGATGATTAATAATCAAGCCTTGAAGTACATAAAAGGGTAAGTTTTCCCACAAACCTAATAAATGGGCTTCATTCTTAAAGGCCTATACTTTTTTTGTACAACAAAGAAGAGGTAAAACTAATGTAGTGGTTGGTGCCTTGAGTAGGAGGCATCATTTATTAATTATAATGTCTTGGGCTAGTTGGTTTTGAAGAAATGAGGAATTAATATGCAGATGATCCACATTTTAGCATCATCTATGCATCAATTTGTAGATTATTTGTTACTACATGGATTTTTGTTTAATGGGTCTCTTTTTATTCCCTTTGGATAAAGGATAGAAAATTTAGTGAGATATGCATTCAAATGGGTTGGGTGGGAATTTTATAAGAGATAAGACTTTTGGGTTGGTGAGTGAAATTCTTTTGGCCTAATATCTAAAGAGATGTGGAAATATTTGTTACTACTTGTAGGGTGTTTCAAATAGAAAAAGGAGGATGTCAAAATACATGATTATACATGCCCTTTCCTATACCAAAGGAACCATGGATTGATATTTCTATGGATTTTGTATTGGGTCTACCCTAAACACAAAGAGGTAATGATTTAGTGTTTGTAGTAGTGGATTGTTTTTCTAAAATGGCTCATTTCATACCTTGTAAGTAGACCAATGGTGCAAGTCAAGTTACACATTTTTTCTTTAGAGAATTTGTGAGGTTGCATGGTATTCCATAAACTATAAAAAGTGATAGGGACATCAAATGTGTATGCCACTTTAAATAGAAAGTTGCAATTCAGAGCATCATTTGTGGAAAAAGTTAAATAGAAAGTTGCAATTCAGAATAGCATGCCATTCCCAAATGGATGGTCAAACAAAGGTATATTCAAGAGGTATATCAATAGGTTAGGCTCAAGTTTCAATCCATGAACAATAAATATAAGAAGAGGCTGAAATACATTAGAGAATAAAAGTATTTCAAGAAGGAGAAGAGGTCTTGGTACATCTACGAAAAGAAAGATATCACCAAGGTGCCTACAACAAGTTGAATCCTAGGAAGATCGAACCTTGAAAAATCATAAAGAAGATAAATGATAATGCCTACCAAATTATCTTTCCAGAGGATTTGGACATTAGTCCTATCTTTAATATGGCTAATATTTATTCACACTTAGCTAGAACTAGTAAAGTTCAAGTAGTAGATGATAAAAATGAGAAGGGAGATGAAAATTGGAAAAAGAACCTACCAAATAAGAAGAGGGGGAAGGTTGAACATCTATTATATACCAAATTGGTGGCTACTTGATCTAGTTCTTACAAGATATATTGTATTTGAACAAAAGGAAATAGGGTTCCACCTTTTAGGAGATAGAATAATTAGGGGACCTATTTCACCCTTGGTTCATTAGGAAACAAGAATCCCTCAACTAAGTAACTCAATTGATAGAAGGGTATATATGAGAGGGTTTCCTTAGGTGTGATTAAAAAGGGGATTTACCACTAAGCAAATGCTTAGAAATAAAGAAATGAAAGCAATATGCAAATCTAACTATATGACCTAGAAAATGGAACTTAAAATCAAAATAAGAAACTATGGATAGAAAGAGAATCACCTGGAATATTGGAGATGTCCAAAACAAGGTCATAAACTCTAAAATTCTGACTTTTTATGTGTACTAGGACTCATACACCAAACTGGGCGATTTAGTCCCATTAAGGTTTTTGGGATGAATCTGGAATCTTCTACTGGAAAATTAGTATCTACACAAAACTATTGAAAAGAGGTATAATGGGACTCATACACCCAAGGAGGCAATTTAGTCCCAGTATTAGGGTTTGACTGAAACTTTTGTAGCCTCGAGTGATCTTTTGTAGCTTTCATTTTGTTCAATCTGCAAGCTCAAAAGTCTGAATTCTGGCCTGTAGGTTAGTTTCCATGAAGATTCCAACTTCTTGAGAACTGTAATAATTTTATTCAATCTTGCAAATTTATCTTAAAAGGATCTTCAAGTCTCAAAACACCTAAATCTAAAATCACACATGAAGAGGGAAAAATGTTGATTTGTTAGTGGATAGGGGTTTGCCTTGGTCAAACCCTGTTTTGGTAATCCAACCTTGAAATGAAATGAAATAGAATGAAGGAATGATGAATGAACATTATGAAATGTTGCAACTCACCAAACCCTTAAAATAAAGGTTACAATCTTGTGTGATATGGCTCCAATAGATGTGGATCTTGACTGTTGATCTTGATGGGAAATAATCTCTTTGAACACTTGCTTAAATCATGAAAACCAACATCACAAATGTTAGCTCAAAAAAACACATGATACAGATGACTTTGACATGATACTTGAATCTTGAATGCTGCTCCAAATGCTTGATAATTAGCTCTTGAATTCTCTTTTAAACTCTCTTGAAATTTCTCTTATGATAACTTGATGACTTGTACACTTGCTAAATCTTGTTAGGAGAAAATATGTGAAATAACCTTGTATTTATACTTGTTTATGCCAAATTTCTCAAAATTACAACACTCCAAGCCGACATCAAATCTAGGAGAATAAAATCCCACCAAGAATTGAATTCAAAATAGGTGCAATCTAAATCAAGACTCGTACACTAGTTGGGGTGTATGAGTCCCAGTAGCCTAAGCTTGAGACACAAATTTCAAGAAATATTAAGTTAAATGCAATATTCAGGATCAAGCCCCGAAACCTAGGTGGGACCCATATGACCAAGGTGGAGCATGAGTTCCAAATCACTAGATCTAGAACACACAACCGAAAAACATGAATTATGATTGGTCATTAAATGAATGTCAGGATTATCCTAAAAAAATGCATTAAATTAGGCTTGTGGATGCAAAATAGGACCAAATAAGGCATAAAGAAGTCCAATTTTAACAAGGAGGGCCCAATGATGTGTGAAAATGTAAAGGGGTACATTTTTCTACACTAAATTTAGCCCCCACATTAGTGAGAGGAGGAACGTGCTTCAAACTCACACTAAAGTAGACAAATTCACACCAAGAGGGGTCCAAGTGTACCAATGCTAGTGAGATAGGATGACAATAATCAAGAGGGATGATCAAGTCCCCAGGATCGAGATCCTATGGCAAACCAACATAGATGCAGAAGAACATTGATGTGAATAATATATGAAGCAACAAAAAGGTACAAGCATACACTGCCAAAGACAAAAATAAAAGAAATGGGGTGGATCAAGCCTTGATCATTTTTCCAATGTGATGTGGATCAGATCTAAGATGCTTATCAAAGAAACATTTACAAGTGGAATCTGATGTAGATACATACGCACGTGGCCAGTATGTGCTCACATAGACAAGCAAGTTGGTATGGGAAAGTCACGCCTAATTTTGGCTCCCATACGCTAACCATACCAAATATATTTCTCTTAATAAATTTGATAAGGAACCACACAACGCGACCAACAAAATTCATGAGGCAAACAAAGATTCATATGCTAAGACCCATGAACAAACAAGATGGATCCACAGGCAAGCAAAGTGTGTTATGCAAGGTGGCCATATAACAGTTATTGTAAATGCCAAATAATGTAAGGTACATTCAAAGGAGTTTTTCTTAGTTCATGTAAGGTCTTAACTTAAGGAAGATTGTGCTTAATGTATCAAAGAGAGGACCAATCAAATAATAGAAGATTCACCACTTGAGGAATGCACTCTACTTAGCATTTCCACTAAGAGTAATATAATATGCTAAGAGAGATCACGCTCTTAAAATACATCATGCCTAATGTCACCACAAAGAGAAAGATGCATCACATGAAGTAAGAAGACCACACCATGAAATATAAGTTGAAAAAGAATAATGCTAATGTATGCCCCCACTTTAAAGAAATTGATAAACACCATGCTATGAGAAATTAATTTAAAGTAGAAAATGATAAATGCTAAAAATAAATGAGAGCTTATTTGGAAAGCCCTATGCTAAGTCATATATTTCAAAATAAAGCTACGTCATGAAAAGGGGTTTCCCCCACAATGAATCCCTAAATCACACATAAGGGATCCATAAATTTAGGGTCAGTATGTCATTGCTACAATGTTTTTATAGAGCTCAAAATTTTCATCATTCCCCAAATACTCATGGAACAAGAAGAATGACACAAAGAGAGAAAAAACAAAGAGAGGATTTTGGGTCAACATGGAAGAGACCTAAATGTCTCAATGCCTTGCATCATATCCAAAAGGAAAAAACAAGACAAATGAAAAAGATAAATTGTTTACAAAATAAAGAAGAATGTAGGAACATATAGAGGAATGAACAAAGAGAGATATACATCAAACAAAAAAATATGGGGGGTCACATTACACACATGAAATCACACACATAACATGAAAAAGAAAACAAAGACAAGACTAGTAAGGCACATGCAAGTCAATGTATAGCAGGTTTTTTGCATCCCAATCTTGTTCATCGTATACAGAATATAGACAACTAGCCAAAGGAACAACAATGAGTGTGGTACTATGAGAACCACCAAGTTCAACACTCTTCTTAGGAGAATTATCATTTAAGCTCATAGAAGAGGAAAATAATGAATTAAATTCATTATGCACTTCTTCATCAAATTTAGAAATCTCATCATCATCATTCAAATTAATCACAATGGGAGGTCTAATGATAATAGCCAAATAATGTTCTAATCCTTACATTGTGGTTGTGATATAGGATCTATTTGTTGTGACAAAGAGGGAGAATCATCATTTATTGTTTCACTTAAGTTTGGATGTTGATTTTCTTTGTTGTTTTCTTCATTTAACCTTTGGGAATAGCATGACATCTATGCCTACACTCTAGCATTTTTATTTATTTTCGTACTCTTTTTAGGTTGTGTTAGTGTAGGAGAGGGTTTATCAACCATAGGTTTCTTTTCTTCCCTAATGGGAGGAATGAAAGGAGCCATGGGAGGTTGTTCAATTACTTTCTCTTTAGATTTTTAAACTTGTTTTATTTTAGGAGGCATGATAGGATTTTTTTTGTTGTCTCTTGATTGTTTGTAGGAGATAGGCAAAGGATCTATCTTGGGTTGGTCTTGGTTACTTGGAAGGTCTTTTGGTTCAATCATGGGTTGAGGCATGTTTCGAAGGGATAGCTCTACTATGTGTTTTACCTGAAACTTTTGATAGGATTTGAAAAATAATTCCTCATGAGTTTTAATAGGTTCAATAGGTTTGGGACAAAAGAAATCCAATGAGAAATTCCTGCGGGAAGACACAGGATTAAAGCCGCTATGGTGCAAAGTAAAGATCTCATTGTCAAAGGGAAGCTTTAAACATTTATACATGATTGACGAGACAACTTCCATGGAGCATAGCCATGAATAACCAAGCTTCACATGGAATTGACCCAATGTTGGGATGATGGAGAATGAGACATCTAATTGTTTCGGTCCAACTTTTAAAGGAAGGGTGATTGAACCCATCGTAGGGAGAGAAAAACCATTATGCATTTTTATTCATGCTTTCAATTTATCATATGTATCTTGATAGAGTTCATGCACAAGTAAGAATTCTTCAGTGATCACATTCTCTCCATAGAAAGGATCAATTAATATCCCATTAGTGGGCTTGTCATTGATTCGACCGGCTATGTAAAGAGGACCATTAGGTGTGTTTCTAATTATATCTTTTGAGGAGAAAGCAATGTCAAGAGGCATTTTAGTTTGGCCCTTATGAGGTAAAATTTCAATCAATCCAACCATACTATCCATAGAAATTTCTTCAATAGGATCCATGTTGTCATCATCCATGTCAACATTCATTGCATCATTCTTCTTAGTTTCACTAGCCTTGACAAATGAAATATTATGATTTGGCATAAGGTTGGTAAATATTTGAAAGTTTTAGTTGGTAGGGGCAACAAACTTATTTCCTTGCTCATTAACACCTCCAATTTGAATACAATTAGAACCAACGAGGTCTTGCACAAGATATTTTAGATGCTTACAATGTTCTGTATCATCTCCATTTTTTCGGTGGAAATGAAAATAGGAATTAGATCTAAAGTTTGGAGGTAATGGCTTAGTAGGATCAAGATTTCTAATGGGAGGTAAGGAAATCAAGTTCTTCTCTAGAAGTTTACATGGTGTTATGGAGGATATCAGGTAAGGGAGTAAATTGTCTAGCCAAATCCCCAAATGTAAAAGGATTTGTCTTCTTTATAGAAGCCACTTGGGTATCAACATGTTGAGTTGGATGAGGGGGATTCAGTTTAAGGAAGCCTTTATTTTGTTTCCTAAAAGGTCAATAATTTTTTTGATTTGTGGATTCAGACTTTTCAGGATGGCTAGAGGTGGGTTTTGTTTCACAACTACTAACTGAGTTTTGATAATCACGAAGGGTGGTACACAAGTGTACAAAGGAAAATTCATCATGCCAAGCTTATCTTGCATCTTAGTTTGTAAGTTCTCAATGAACATCCATTGAAGGTGAGGATCTAGAATATTTATGTCCATTTTGGAATAAAGCATTTGGTAGTGTGAAATAAAATAAGTAACATTTTCATCATCCTTTTGTTTACATCTCATCAAATCAGCTAAGGTCATCTTAAGAGTCATGTGCACTTGGAAATTGTTGATAAAGGCCTCACAAGTTCATTGAATCAACAAATTGAGATATTTAGTAATGAGGAAAACCATTCTAAAGTGGTATCTTTCAAGGACCTATGGAAAAGCTTACCCAAGAGCTTATCCTCAAGGATGAAGTAATTGCATAAGGAAGTATAAGCAGAAACATGGTTAGAAGTATCTCCTTTCCCTCCATATTTCTGAAACCTAGGAATCTTTGTACCTTGTGGTATCAGTTTTCTTAATATCTCCAAGGATAAGGGACTGCTTTTGACATAGTATGAAGGTTGTTCATTTTGATTTTGGTTTATGGTGGAAATTTTTCATTGAAGGGATGAAACGTTTTGCAAGAGTTGGTTAAGGATGGTGTCATTGGTTGTATTTTGGGATGGAGGTGAATATGGTGGAGGTGTATATGTGTCTAAGGGGGAAGTGAATGGAATACTTATGGGAGGTAAAGTGATAGGAGATATGATGTGAGATGCCACAGAGGTACAAGGATTGCTAGTGGAAATACCCAAGGTAGGAATAACATTAGTAGTAGGTTGCATCGTTATGGTAACTTGAGGGTTGGTATAGGTGGGAATAGAGGAATTGGTTGTAGAAGGAATTTGGCTTCCTCCTTGACTTTGAGTATTGTTCGAAGTTTGAGCACAACTAGTGGTTGAGGTAAGATGTTTGCAAAAAAATTGAGCTAAGATACACACAAGTTATATTCCTTGTTCACTTTCAATCATTCGGTGTATGTTATCTATGGTAGGAATAACAATATTGGAAATGTTTTCAGTACTCACTTAGTGTTGTAGTTTTGCTAATTCTTCATGGATTTGGGTTATGTTTTCTTGAGGGACACTAGCAACCATTGTTTCAACATTTGTCATACTACGTTAAGGTAAAGAGTTATTGAAGGTATGGTCCATACCTAGTGAACTAGTGTCAACACTATGAGTGAAAGAGCTAGACAATCCAACATCCACGACAAGTGTGTTATCACAAGATGAAATGAGTCTCAAACTATGTGTCACTATAGTATTAGCAATCAGACAACAAGTTGTAAATCTCATGCAAATGACAATCAATGATTTCAAGATAAATGCAATGAACACAAGATAAATGATATGGTTTAATTCTAATTCTTATGTTTAAAAATGCACTTGAAATGAAATCAAATTAAGCTATATGCAATGAAATAAATGAAACAAAAATTCAGTAATCTAAAATAGAGATCTAACAACAACAAATAGAAGCATAAAAATGATGTTTTTAATGCTATAAAATGCAGATTCAAGCCCGATACGGACTAAATCACCCAGAGGAGTGAATGAGTCCCAATTAGGTTTTTAGAAGGTTCAAATTGTAAAAAATGAATGACCCAAAATTCCTAGAAATTAGGTAAAACAACTTGTATCGGGACTAAATCACCTAGATGGGAGAATGAGTCCTAGATTAGGGTTTTGAAACTAAATTCAACAAATTCTGAGTGAATCTTAAGGTTTCTAGCTTGTATGTTGACTTGAATATTTGCAATGATAAATTTCAAATGAAATTTAATGATGCAAGATGCAAAAATATAACCTATATACACTTTTCCACTAATGCAAGAATTAGAAGCCCTAAATGTTGTTGGGAAAATGTGTCTCAACCTTGCAATTATATATTGTTTATTGTTGATAGTTTGTATGTTAATATGTAGTGAATGATCATGCAAATATTGTACAATCATAACAAGATATAGGGTTCGGTGCATCACCCAAAATTTTCTTCATTGACACGTCAAGGTTTTCCCACTAACATGTCAAGGTTTTCTCCTATTGACACGTCAAGGTTTTTTTCTGCTAACATGTCAAGGTTTTTTTGTTAACATGTCAAATGAGAAATGACCTTGTAAAACCATAATTCTAGAAGGTTCAAAAATTTTTTATATAAATGACTGGGATGTATGTAGATGTGTGTGTATTCTAAGGGTCTGATAACAATCGTGTTTTCTATTGATCTCTAGTGGTGATAATTCTTGAAGAAGCTTTCTCTACAAGTATATTGTAATCTTTTGATTTTTGAATAATGTATTGGGTGGATTTTTGAGTGTGGGTATTTTCTCTTGAAAGCATTTTCCCCATGTAAATCATTGTGTTATGGTATGCATGATATTTGTGTTTAAGTTCTGTAACAGTTAAAGATCTGTAAAGTTTTGCATTTTTTTCCTCTTAAGATTAGTGTAGTAAGTTTTTCAGCATAGAAAACCACCTAAAAAGTATTCAACTAATGATTGGAGATGTATTTTTTCTTTGAATAATAACATGGATGAACCTGAATTTGTAGAAGAGGCAGTAGGTATGAATGATGTAGAATTCTGGAAGATTACTATGGATGAAGACATGACATCTTTGTAAAAGAACAATACATGGGATCTTGTACCATTTCCTGAAGAATGAAAACTTGTTGGTTGTAAATGGGTGTTTAGAAAAAGATTGGTTTAGATGTAGGTATTGAGAAGTACAAAGCAAGTTTGGCTAAAAAGAGTTACTCTCAAGTTGAGGGTGTTGATTATGGTGAGATGTTTTCTGCTATTGCGAAAATGAAATCCATTAGATTTTTTCTTTCTATTACTACTGCTTATGATTTAGAGGTTGAGAAAATGGGTGTGAAAACTACTTTTGTTCATGGTGATTTGGAGGAAGATATTTATATGGCATAGTAGAGAACTATGCGGTGAAAGGTAAAAGTAAGTTGGTTTGAAAATTGAATAAATCTCTGTATGGCTTAAAATAGAGTCCTAGGATGTGGTACCAAAAATTTGATACATATGTGTTGAGTTCTGGATTTGAGCATTCTAAATTAGATCATTGTATTTATTATAAAATTGATGGTGATAATTTCATTTTTATTGCATTATATGTTGATGGTATGTTATTTATTAATAGAGGGAAAGGTGTGATTTCAAAACTAAAATCTCAACTTGCTACTAAATTTGAAATGAAAGATCTTGGTGCATCTAAACATATTCTTGGGATGTAAATTAAAAGAGATAGAGTGAATAGAAATCTATGGCTTGGCGAAAGAAAGTATGTCAACTCAATTTTATAAAGGTTTGATATGTAGGATTGTAGACCATTGTGTGTTCCTATTTCATTTGGAACAAAGTTATATGTTTCAGATTGACCAACATCTCCATCAGAGATGCAAGACATGAGCATAGTGCCTTACCATTGTGTTGTTGGAAGTTTGATGTATGCTATGGTTTGTATTAGACCAAACATTTCTCAAGCAGTGGGAGTTACTTCCAAATATATGTCTAATCCTGATAGAGTTCATTATGATGTAGTTAAAAGAGTCTTCAGATATTTGTGGGGCGCCTCAGATTATTCCTTATGTTATCATAGTAATATGAATGGAGATGATATTTCCCTTGATATTCATGGTTATGTGGATTGAGTCTGGGTAGGTGATCTTGATAGCAAAAAATCCACCATTGCTTATGTTTTTACTTTATTTGGTGGTACAATTAGCTGGATGAGTAAGTGATAAGTTGTGGTTTCTTTGTACACTACTGAAGAAGAGTATATGGAAGCTACTCATGATTGTAAAGAAGCCATTTGGATTAAGAGACTATGTTCAAATATTGGAATAAAACAAGGTATAGTGACAATTTATTGTGACAGTCAAAGTGCATTATGTCTAGCCAAGAAACTGGCATTTCATGCTAGGACCAAGAACATTGATGTACAATATTATTTTGTTAGAGATATGGTTGAAAATGGTAGGGTGAAACTAGTTAAGGCAAAGACTTTGATTACTGTTGTTGATTATTTAACTAAGCCTATGAGCATAGAGAAGTTCAAATGGTGTTCAAAGACTATGGGCCTTTTGGCCCCTAGCAATTAAAGAGATGATGGTTACACTCTCATGTTGATCTTGCAAGGTGTTCAACAAGTGGGAGATTTTTTGGGAAAATGTGTCTGAACCTTACAATTGTATATGGTTTATTGTTGATAGGTTGTATGTTGGTATGTGGTGACTACTTATGCAAATACTGTACACTCATAAACAAGATATGGGGTTCATGACATCGCCTTGATTTTTTTTTTTTGACATGTCAAGGTTTTCCCACTGACACGTAAAAGTTTTTTCTTGCTAACACATCAAGGATTTTTTCTGCTGAAACATCAAGGATTTTTTCTACTGACATATCAAGGTTTTTTTGTTAACACGTCAAATGAAAAATGACCTTGTAAAACCCTAATTTTAGAAGGTTCCAAAAGCTTGTTATAAGCAACTGGGATGTATGTAGCGCATGTGTATTCTAAGAGTCTGATAGCGATCACATGTTGCCTCTTGATCTTTGGTGGTGATACTCCTATGAGAAGATTGCTCTGCAAGTATATTGTAATCTTTTGATTTTTGAATAAATATTGGGAAGCTTTTGGAGTGTGGGGTTTTTCTCTCAAAAGGGTTTTCCCCACGTAAATCATTATGTTGTGGTATGCATGATATTTGTGTTTATTTTTGTTTAAGTTTTGTAACTGTTAAATATTTGTAAAGTTTTTCATTTTATCCTCTCAAGATTAGTGTAGGAAGTTGTTTCGCTACCTTATCTTCCTTACAAATGCAATTTAACCAATGCACAATCTTATGCAAAGTTAACCTAGATCTAGGACTATAATGTTGGATGCAGGGAACACTGAGAGGGGGGGTGAATCAGTGTTCAACAAATTTTACTATTCATGTTAAATTTAAAACCATCTATAGCAATTAAGAACTTTGTGTAGTATTAGCGGCATAAGATAGATAAGATCATGAACACCATAACACTAGATATTTTACGTGGAAACCCTATTAAGGGAAAAACCATGGTGGAGATTAATAGAGGCTCATTGCTCATTGCTCAACAAAATAGAGGCTCACTGCCTACAATACATATGATAGAATGTTGCTACAAAATTTGAACTAATGGGACAACATCTTCAAATTCCAGAGTTCTATTCCAATGAAGCACACAATATTCTCTCTAATCACACTCTTTTCATGCTCTATTTTGCACTTCAACATAAGTCTTCCTACAACACATATAGTAACTCACTTGATGATTTTCTGATGTAGGCTCACAATACTATACAATTTTTTTGCATAAATACCATACACACTTTCCATACACACATTTTTCACAATTTTGCATACCAAAGATGAAATACTGATCTTCTTTATATAACCACTATCATCAATTTCACTATATGTCGGCTTGAAGCAAAATATAATAGCTTTCCTTGTGTCAGCCCAAAATCATAACTCACAATTTAGTGTGTACCTACATAAGTCGACTAAAATCATAGTAGGGACCCAAACAAAGGTTCAAACATAAGAAAATAACAAAAAATTACTCCATATACATTTGTGGTCCATGATATTGAACATGTCGGCCACAAGAGAAGAATAGACAATGAGTTATACCACCGAACCTCTTAATTTAAGCTATGATAGCAGTTATTCAACAAAAGTTTTCAACAAAGTAAGATACATGTTGGGAAATCTTCCTTGCATATCCACACAATAAAATAATGATCCGGTGAGGTGACCGAATCAACAGACTAACCAGATGTCCTGTTTAGCCGGTAAACTATGAAAACATAGATCTTTTGTCGATACGATCATAACTGATAGTGTGGACCAAACTGAAGACTTTAGTTTCCATCAATGACAACAGAGGTAGCCAAAAATCATGTTGACAACCATCATATGCCAACAATCTCCCCCTTTGGCATTGATGGGAACAATTAGTGAAAAATTTACTAATTGCCCAAAACTCAAAAAATATTATATCAAAATTACTACTCTCCCTAAGGATGGCAGGAAATTTTTCACTCCATTCTCTCCCCCTTTGACATCAATGACAAAACTTTATAGCATCCACTCTACACTTATTTCCTTAACTTCTTTAAAATACTGTACTAACCTTTGCTTCATTCTTCAAAAATTTTACAACTATTGCAAAAAAAATAAATTAGAAGATTATATTATATTTAGCTTTCATCTCTAGAAAGATTTTCTTCTAGGAATCCACAAAAAAATCAATGGAAATAATCAGGCTATTTAGATGTCCTATTGATGATTTGATTAAAGTGCTCAGGAATAGTGATTACCTGTTGCAGTTTCTCTCCTAATATGAGAATCTCAACCATATGTTCTAGTCTACCTCTAGTTATATCCTTAACCTTCCAGAATGTGTCAGTGAGAACATTCTTAGTATGAAGAAATTTTTCGTGCTCAACCTATAAATTGCTAACCTTCTTCTTCATGTCTCCACTTGATTCTAGGAGCATACTATAGTCATGTTCAATCTTAACCAGCTCACTCTCAATTTCCTCAAGTTTATTTTTGTATTTCCCTGTCACATGGGACCACTTCAGGCAGTAGTTGAAGATGTTATTTGCATAATCGATGCACTGTATTAATTCGCTCATCCTCTTCTTCAATTTTGAGAGAAATAACCTAAATTGCATTTTTAGGTGAGAAATTATCTCTTCTTCTTTTCTTTCTGATGGCACAAATTCCATAGCTATCTTCACACACTCAAGAATTTCATCTGGGAGAATATTCTGTAAGCTTCCAAACTACACATTATTGTCCACAAAGAATCTTGCTAAAGTGTTTTCAATAAGGGCCTACTCAAAAGATGGTCTGTCTAACCACTTTTCAAACACCTTTTGCATGCCATTCTCTCTATGAATGATCTCTAATATTTTAGATTTAAACAAGGCTTCTTCCTCATCACTGTCTAAATCAACAACAACTTCTAGTTCAACTGGTTTTGGAGGATCTCGTAGAATATACTCTTCATAAGATCCACCCTTTATGTCAACAACCACTTGACTTATTTCTTGCTTTTCAGTCTCTGCAGGCCTAAGTGTAGGAGTCACATCCTTTGAAACTCTTTTCATTTTATGCTCTTTCTCTCCCTTCCCAGAAGATGATCCAATCTCAGTTATTCTTGCTAAGAGTGAAGCACCACCTTCTCCAAATCTCATTAATAATTTTCTAAATAAATTATCATATACTTGTTCACAGTTCTCAAAGGAGTTGTAATGATTGAATATTTGTTTGCAAACAGGTATATTCCCTTTCCTTACCACATTACCTTTTAATGGCAGACAATTCAGAAAATACATTAAAATGCATGTTGCCAAAGTACCAAACCTGAAAGAATAGTTAATGTCCCTAGTCAACTGGACATTTTCTATCAGTGATTCTTTCAACAGGCTACACAAGTCAAAGTTCTTACCTTCAATTATCATCTTATGAGAAATATAAGCAACACTAGCCAAAAGAGATCCCTCACGGTTCCTGAAATAGATTTTATATGAAATCCCATAAGCCACATACTTGGTCAGGTGGTCCTTGATTGATGAAATTATCAGTGCCCTTTGATCTCCCCTGATTCTGGTTAGGGTTTTAACTTCCACATTTCTAATTAAATTTTTCATTGGAATGTCACCATCTTTACACAGTCCAATTAGATTCTCAATCACATCCTTAGTGATTTGATATGGTTTGTCCAATGTAATGGTGTCACCATCCAATTTATTCAAGAAAAGCCAAAAAATATCTGTATTAACAAAATGAGGGAACTCGCACCAGATATTCAAACTTCTATGTTTAGATCCTTCAAGCCTTTTACAATCTAAGAGCGACAACAAATTTTGTTCATCACTAATCTTTTGACTATTATACTCATCTAGGGTTACAACACCTTTGATTTGCTTCATGATTATATTTTGAACAGACAACCATAGAATCCAAAAAGATAATGATTGATGGAAATACCTTAAGATTCGCTACTCAAAATCCTTTTGATCCTTTGAGACGAGCAGAAAAATTCCAATGAGCTTGTTCTTCTTTAATACAATGTGCAAAAAATGAAGTTCAAAATTCCCTTATATAACTTCGCTAGCTTTCACTTTTGATGCATTAAATGTGTTGCCCTAGAAGTTTCGATGAGACTACAGACTTAGATAGTAGGCAAAAGATTTAGCTACAGATTATTCCAATTTCTTCCAGTTCATCATATGAATTCCAAGACTTCTTTTATTCATATTTTTTTTTCGACAAAATTTTGTTGTATGACTAGGATTGTTACAATTAAACCATACCAGACCTCTCCATTGATTTACACTTTCCCTGCACTAATTAGAAATATGCCCAAATCTTCCACAGGCATAGCATCTAAGTTTACTTATATTAACAGCTATTCTTTTGCATTCTAATGCTTTATGACCACTTCTTGCATTGAAAACATTGACCAGGAAATGATAAAATGCTAGGACTTATCTTTCTACACTGAGAGGCCATGTGTCCAAATTTATTACAATCAAAGTAATTTCCATTAAATCTTTGAGCATTAGGTTGCCTTACCAGATATCTTCTTCCTCTGTTCTTCTTTTCAGGATTCTTCTGATTAGATTCAGAACATTCTCCTTCTTCATATCCAAGACATTTATGTTTTTCTGACTTTTAGTTATTTCTTCAAGCTTGTTGAGCTCATCTTAAATTTTTCTTTGAATTCATTTACAATAGCCAACTCATTTGTGAGAATTACTAATTGTCTCTCAAGCTCTTGCTTGTTGCTTCTGGATTGTAGTAGTTCCATTTCCAGCTTAGTGAAACCACTGTTAATTCTGATGCATTCCTTGGTTTTATCCTTCAAGGACTGGGCTATATTTTCCTCATTCTTCTTTCTTTGCTCAATTTCTATGGTAAACCTCATCACCACCGATTCCATTTCAAGTTTTAGGGCTGCATTATCCTTAGCCAACTTCTCACATTCTCCCGTTATCTCTTTGAGGGTTTGATTTAAAGGCACATCATATGAGCCTTTATTTTCCTTTGCTTCAACTAATCACATAGTTCCTTCCTCTTTTCTCTTGAATCACTTATCTTATTTTTCAGTGATTGAATGAATTTTTTAGCATCCGCAAGACTTACTTTGAGTTCCATGACTTATGTTTTGGATTGATCAAGATCATCAAGTGCCAACATCAACTGTTGTTAAAGACCACTAGCATCCATTGTAATCACCAGATCCACCTCAAGTTGTTAGGCTTTAAAAGAGGAAGCTTGTTGAGCTCATCTTAATTTTTTCTTTGAATTCATTTACAATAGCCAGCTCATTTGTGAGAATTACTAACTATCTCTCAAGCTCTTGCTTGTTGCTTCTGGATTGTAGTAGTTCCATTTCCAGCTTAGTGAAACCACTGTTAATCTTGATGCATTCCTTGGTTTTATCCTTCAAGGACTGGGCTATATTTTCCTCATTCTTCTTTCTTTGCTCAATTTCTATGGTAAACCTCATCACCACTGATTCCATTTCAAGTTTTAGGGCTGCATTATCCTTAACCAACTTATCACATTCTCACGTTATCTCTTTTAGGGTTTGATTTAAAGGCACATCATCTGAGCCTTTATTTTCCTTTTGCTTCAACTAATCACATAGTTCCTTCCTCTTTTCTCTTGAATCACTTATCTTATTTTTCAGTGATTGAATGAATTTTTCAGCATCTGCAAGACTTACTTTGAGTTCCATGACTTATGTTTTGGATTGATCAAGATCATCAAGTTCCAACATCAACTGTTGTTAAAGACCACTAGCATCCATTGTAATCACCAGATCCACCTCAAGTTGTTAGGCTTTAAAAGAGGAACCTTGCTTTGATACCAATTGTTGGATGTAGGGAACACTGAGAGGGGGGGTGAATCAATGTTCAACAAATTTTACTATTCATATTAAATTTAAAACCATCTACAAAAATGTAAGAACTTTGTGCAATATTAGCTGCATAAGATAGATAAGAACATGAAAACAATAACACCAAATAGTTTACGTGGAAACCCTATTAGGGGAAATATGATAGTGGAGATTAATCCACAAAGTTTTTACTCTGTTAAAAGTAAAGATAAAAGGGGAATGCACTTGCATTCAAGCTCACTGCCTAGAGCTCATTGCTCAAAAAAATAGAGGCTCACTACCTACAATACATATGATAGAATGTTGCTACAAAATTTGAACTGATGGGACAACATCTTCAAATGCTAGAGTTTAGTTCCAATGAAGCACACAATCTGCTCTCTGATCTCACTCTTTTCATGCTCTATTCTGCACTTCAACAGAAGTCTTCCTGCAACACATATAATAACTCACTTGATGATTTTTTGATGTAGGTTCATAGTACTATACAATTTTTTTTCATAAATACCATACACACATTTTTCACATTCTTTCATACCAAAGATGAAATACCGATCTTCTTTATATATCCACTATCATCAATTTCACTATATGTCGGCTTGAAGCAAAATATAATAGCTTTCCTTGTGTTGGCACAAAATAATAACTCACAATTTAGTGCGTACCTACATAAGTCGACTAAACTCATAGTAGGGACCCAAACAAAGGTTCAAACATAAGAAAATAACAAAACATTTACTCCATATACATCTTTGATCCATGATATTGAACATGTCGGCCACAAGAGAAGAATAGACAATGAGTTATACCACCAAACCTCTTAATTTGAGCTATGATAGTAGTAATGCCACAAAACTTCTTCAACAGAGTAAGATACATGTTGGGAAACCTTCCTTATAGATCCACACAACAAAATAATGATCCAGTGAGGTGACTAAATCAATAGACTAACCGGATGTCCTGTTCAGTTGGTAAACTACGAAAACATAGATCTTTTGCTAGTATGATCATAACTGATACTGTGGACCAAACTGAAGACTTTAGTTGCCATCAATGACAACACAGGTAGCCAAAAATCATGTCCACAACCATAATATGCCAACATATAATGTTATTCAAATCATAAATGCAAGTATTCAAAGGTCAGGTTCACCAAAATGAACACAAAGAAATAGGGTTCCACCTTTTAGGAGATGGAACAATTAGGGAACCTATTTCACTCTTAGTTTAGTAGGAAACCAAAATCCCTTAACTAAGTAACTCAGTTGAGGGAAGGGTATATATGAGAGGGTTTCCTTAGGTGTGATTAAAAAGGGGGGTTCACCACTAAGCAAATGCTTAAAAAGAAAGAAATTAAAGAAATATGCAAATATAACTATATGACATAGAAAATGGAACTTAAATCAGAGTAATAAACTAAGGATAGACAAAGAAGCACTTGGAAAATTGAAGATTTCCAAAAAAAGGTTAGCAACTCTAAAATTTTGACTTTTGATGTGTACTAGGGTTCATATGCTAGACTAGGTGCTTTCGTCCCAATTAGGGTTTCTGGGCTGAATTTTGAATATGCTACTAGCAAACCAAGATCTATAGAAAATTGGTGAAAAGAGGTATACTAGGAATCATACGCCCAAGGTGGTGATTTAGTCCCAACATTGGGGTTTGACCAAAACTTTTGTAGCCTCAAGTGATCTTCTATAGCTTTTTTCTTGTCCAATCTCCAAGCCTAAAAGTCTAAATTCTGGCCTATAGGTGAGTTTCTGTGAAGATGACAACTTTGACAATTGTCTTCAATCTTGTAACTTTATCTTCAAAGGATCTTCAAGTCTCAAAACACCTAAATATTTAATCACACATGAAGATGGAAATTTTTTAATTTTTTAGTGGATAGGGGTTTTCTTTGGTCAAACCCCATTTTGGCAATCCAACCTTGAAATGAAATAAAATAGAATGAAGGAATGATGAATGAAAAATATGCAATGTTGCAACTCACCAAACCCTTGAAAGAAATGTTGCAATCTTGTGTGAGATGGCTCCAATGGATGCAGATCTTGATTCTTGATCTTGATATGAAATAATGTCTTTGAATGCTCACTTCAATCATGAAAACCTACATCACAAATGTTAGCTCAAAAACAAACATGATGCATGATGACTTTGACATGATGCTTGAATCATGAATGCTGCTCCAAATTCTTGATAATTAGCTCTTGAATTCTCTTTTAAAATCTCTTGAAAGTGCTCTTATGATAACTTGATGACTTGTACACTTTCTAGATCTTGTTAGGAGAAAATATATGAAATAACCTTATATTTATACTTGTTTATGCCAAATTTCCCAAAATTACAACACTACAAGCCAACATCAGATCTAGGAGAATAAAATCCCGCCAAGAATTGAATTATAAATAGTTTCAAGCTAAAGTGGGACTCATATGCTAGTTGGGGTGTATGAGTCCCAGTAGCCTAAGCTTGGGACATAAATTTCAAGAAATGTTAAGTTCAATGCAATATTCAGGATCACGCCCCAAAACCTAGGTGAGACCCATACGCCGAAGGTGGTGTATGAGTCCCAATAACTAGATCTAGAACACACAACCCAAAAACATGAATTATGATTAGTCATTTAATAAATGTCTATATTATCCTTAGAAAAATGCATTAAATTAGGCTTGTGGATACAAAATAGGACCAAATAAGCCATAAAGAATCCCAATTTTAGCAAGAAGTAAAGGGGTGCATTTTTATAGACTACGGTATTAAATTGAAAGACTTACAAGATTTGTACATCTCTAGGGTCACCGAAGTTGATTTGCTTAAATATAGTCAAACTGCCCAAAATTATGAATCAGAACCAAAAGAACCAAGGGATCCTAATTTTTTAGAGAAGGGGAGGATGATGTTGAGCATTTATAGTTCCTTCCCACATTCAATTAGTTGGGGAGAATTTTAGTCTTTCTAGGACTATTGCTATTTTTAGGCTTTTTTTTATAGTTACCCCTTTTGTTGTTATTTGTTGACAATTGTCTTTCATTACTATTAATTGAGTAATCTTAGGAGGTAGTTTTTTATGTTTTTAGGAACAAGTCTAAGGGAATAAAATAAAGGAGGAGTGATTTAAAATTGAGAAAAAAAAGTGAAGGGAATAAATAGAATAGGGGTTACAAATTTGGAGTTAAGATTATATATATCACTGTGTTATTTTGAATTTTCAGGGAACTAAATGATGATATATTATTTTATCATGTATTTTGATATATGGAATGAATACTTGACACTCTTCCTAAAATTCTTAGTCTTTGTTTCAATTATATCTTTTCTTGAGTTAGATCAAAACATGAGCTTTTCCTTTTGAGAATTAATTTGTAGGTACAAATTTTTTGTCTTCATCAGAGATCATGGAGAGCTTGACAAATGGCACAAATGGATTGATTGAGGATGGTGCCTCCAAGATTATAAGGGAATCAAGGGTTGATTTTTGACATGTGAGTTAGTGGAGGGGTAGAATTGGATGGGACAATAGCAAGTACCTCGGTAGGATCTCCAAAAAGGTAGGTTTTAGCTTGACCCATATCTTGGGGGTACATGGGTAATTTAAATTTGAATTTTATGAAAAATAATTGGATTTCCCCATGCTCCAATGTACTATGGGTAAACTAAAAATTTGAGAATAGAAGCTTGACCAATTCTTTTGAGTAGCACTTGTATGAACTTGGTATGACAAGTGCATTTTATGGGAGTTTGGATTGGTTAAATATGTGTTTAATTGTAAAGTAGAAAAAAGGGTCCTATATCTAAAAAGTAGATTAACTAGGATCAAATCTTTTTCTTAACTCTATATTCGAAAACAAACCAACTAAGGTTTTATGATTGGATAACTACCACAAGGGATATCTCATCTCCTAGGGTTTGGTTATTTTGAGTTTCAAAGAGGAAAAATTTGATGTGCATTTTAATTAGCCTATTTGACATAAATCCTAGATTTAAAAATGTAATTTATCACATAGATGAAAATGAAAAATTGGTGGAATAAACATAAATCTAGAAAAGTGATATAGAGACCTGGACTTGAAAGTTGAGTCTAAATTTGAGGGTTAGGGGTAGTGGTTCCTTGGGCTAGAAAAGGTTCTTTTTAGGGTATTCAAAACATTAATGATGTGTTATAGTCTACTTGGATCTACTATCCAAATCTATCCTCACAATGCATTAATGTACAAGAAAATTTTACAGTGAAGTTGGCACCAACCTACCAAAGACAGAAATTCCCTAATTTTCTAGTAGGTAACAACCTACCAGAGACACCAATCCTACCAGAATACAATGATAATGCTTTTGGATCTAAAATATGACTCTGATTTGTGTTAGAGTCAATGTTGACACTCTTCCTTACTAAGAATGATCTTTTGATACTGGAACTCTCTCTTTTTTTCATGCTTCTATACTCAAAATCACCTCACTCCATTATAGCCAATAAAATTGATGTAACATAGTTACAATGCATATGAGAATTTGAAATATATACATGAAATTACATTAACACTCTTCCATGTTGGCTAGGGATCCACAAGAGCAAGGATGACATAAGTTGAACCTTAATTCAAATTACATGAAATGTGTAACACAATGGTCCAAATATAAAATTCTTTTCACAAAAAGAACATGATGTCTTGCACTACCACAATAACCAAGTAATTAGGTCCTATCCTAAAACCTTCTGACACTTCAAACATCTTGCATACTTAACATATACTTTGAAAACTCAGGAAACTAATAAAACAAATGTATAAATACTCTCCTTCCAAATCGTAGAGAAACACTACATTTTTAAAAGAAATGCCAACCACATCTGTAATGCTATAGAAATATCTTTTCCCAAAAGATGTTGCACAGACTTTGAGACCACAATACTCGTACTATTTGCATACTCTAGATGGTATAATAAGCATACAATACACACCAACTATTGAGAGGTAGTCACGTTGCAATAAAACTTGATATATGTTACTTGATATGGGATCTAATTGATGAGAAAACTTCTTCATGATTAATGATTATAAATATATAGCACTTTAATTCAACGGGAATATAATGATAATTCAAGTACTCCTACATTCTCTTTCATCTTTGACAACCTTCACATTTTATAGCCTTGACACCCTTTAACAATAACATGCAACAACCTTTGACATCAATGACAACCTATGTTCAACAATATCCCCCTTTGTCATTTATGGTAAACATCAAAATATTGGGCCACCAAAAGAATTGTTGAACTATTGGGCCACCAAACCAGCCTTTTAGAAAGATTTCTTCATTGTATCATTTTCTTCAATCTCTCCCCTATAGAAGATATAACATTCTAAGATAATTATTCTTTCTGAGAAATTCAAAATTTCTAGCTCATTTTCTCCTTAATTCAGCATTCTAAGAAACTTAACATTTTGAGCTCATTTTCTCTCCCTTTGACATCAATGGTAAAGGGTTAACACTTTCTCCCCTTGTGAGGAGGCACCACTTTTCCACACTGATATTATCTTTTTCAAACACATCCTTCTCCTCCCTTCATTTTTTGGTACACATCACAATCGACAAACCTGTTTCCCAAATAGACTCCCCCTAGGTCAATTCTTTACTGCCTCTAAAAATATTATGCAAGACCACAAAGCCTTGTTATGGTAGGGAGACCAAGTTCACCCTCAACATGTGTTGCCTCTTGATTCAAGAGGAGGGATACAAAAATCATAACTTCTACCAAAGAAACTCAAATGTCTCCTTAGGAAGTGGCTTTGTGAATATATAAGTTGCTTGCTCCTTTGTATCAACATATTCCAATCTTACCTCCTTCTATACAGCCTTATCTCTCAAAAAATGATACTTTATTGCAATGTGTTTTTTCCTTTATTGCATCATTGTATTATTTCAAATACTTATGGAATTGGTGTTATCACAAAGAATAGTGATAGGTTCATTCAATTCAATCTTCATTTCCTTCAAGTTCTGCTTCATCCAAAGCACTTGAGTGCAACATGATGTTGCAATAATGTATTCTACTTATGTTGTAGATAGAGAAATTGATCATGTTTCTTTCTCAACTGAGACACTAAACTATCACTAAGAAATAATTCTCCACCACTTGTGCTCTTTTGGTCATCAACACATCCTACCCAATCTACATCTATGTATGCAGCCAAAGTGAAATTTTCAATCTTTGGATACCATAGTCCAAATTCTTCAGTAGCCTTCAAATATTGGAATATCCTCTTCACTAATTTTACATGAGTCTCTTTAGGTGCTTCCTAAAATCTAGCAACCATTCCAACTTCCTATAGAATATCCACTTTGGATGCTTTCATATATAGAAAACTGTCAATCATGGACCTATACAAATTTTGATCTACCCAAGCATATTCATCATCTTTAATTAACTTGCATCTAGTAACCATATGCCTTCCAACCAAATTGTAGTCTTCCATATTGAACTTAATTATAATCTCCTTAATATACTTGTATTGTGATATGAAAATCCCTTTTCCTGATCGTACAATCTGCAACCAAAGAACAAAAGGTAATTATCTTAATATAGACATCTAAAATTCAATTTTGCATCACCTTTTGAAATTCCTTACACATGTATTAACTGCTACCTCCAAAAATGATGTCATCCACATAGACCACAATTATCAACATTTTATCTCCTTCTTATTTTATGTATAGATTACTATCTGCACTTCCTCTCTCAAATCCTTACTGCTACAAGTATCCATCCAACCTTGAATACCAAGCTTTGGGATCTTTCTTGAGTCCATACAAAGCCTTCTTCAATCTACAAACATAATCCAAATTGTTAGAATATTGAAATCCTTTTAGTTGCTCAATATATACCTCTTCTTCTAGTTTTCCATTCAAGAATGACGACTTCACATCTATCTAATATACATTGAGGTTCTTGAATGATGAAAGAGCTAAGAAAATTTTGATTGCCTCTAGAATTGCCACCAAAGAAAATGTCTCTTTAAATCCTATGCCTTCAACCTGAGCATACCCTTTACACAAAAGTCTTGCCTTATTCCAAATCACTTCACCTTCCTTATTTAGCCTATTTCTAAATACCCACTTGGTTCCAATCACATTCTTATCTTTAGGTCTTGGGAAAATTTTGTAAGTTCCATTCTCCATGATTTTATTTGGTTCGTCCTCCATAGCTTCTCTCCATCCTTTCTCTTTGCTTGCTTATTTATATAACTTAGGCTCTATCTTTGACAATAAAGAAAAGTGTACTTTCTCACTTGCTCTCTCAAGTCCCCTTAGGTCTGAACCCGACTATCTTTATCTCCTATCAAGTGGTCTTTAGAATGATTTCTCTGGACATACTTTGTTGCAATCTTTGTGACAACTTCTCAATCTTCAATACTGTTGTGATAGGTTGTTCATCATCTTCTACTTCTATAAAATTAGTAGACTAAATAGTCTCATCAACTCTCACATTTTCACTTTATACTATCCTCTTCAATATTTTCTTATAACATATATAAGTTTCACTTCTTAAAGAATAACCAAGAAAACTCCCACATCTAATCTAAAATCAAACTTACCTAAATTTTCTTCATCTCTCTTAATGTAGCACTTACTTCCAAATATTCTAAGGTGTCTAACTGATGTCGTTCTTCCTCTCCGTAGCTCGTATGGTGTCTTGTCATTCTTGCACATGATATAAACTCTATTCAGAATGTACACAATAGTCTGTTTAGCTTCTCTCCAGTATATATTCAGTAAATTTGTTTAACATAAAATAGTTCTATCCATCTCCTATACACACCAGCTATTTCTTTACGTAACTTCATTTTTCTATAGAGTTCTAAGGGATGAAAAATGCCTCTGGATCCCATGCTCTTCATAGAATCTATCATACTCCTTAGTAGTGAATTCTCCACCTTTATCTAATCTCAGAACCTTGATTATCCTTTTCGTTTCATTTTCTAATAATTCCTTGAATGCATTAAACTTTTCAAAAGATCTTGACTTCTCTTTCAAAAATGTTATCCACTTCATTCTAGCTTAATCATTAATGATCATCATGAAATATATGTCTCGTTCTATAATTTTAGTCCTCATGGCTCTGCATAGATTTTTTATGAACTATATCTCAAGGTTTTGATGTCGAAGAATCCTTAGCGAGATATTTTCTTCTTGTTTGCTTCCCTTCATGACATGGCTTGTAGTTGGTTGATTAATGTTTCTCAATATTTGGAATATCCTAGACCAGGCCTATTGAGCTAATCTTTACAATATCATCAAAGTTCATATGTCCTAAACTTTTGTGCCAAAGAAACTTTCATCCTTCTATGTAGTGAGACAACCCTATCCATTCAACTCACTGAGATAATAAATGGAATTGTCTATCCTGCTCCCTTCTATAATTAGTTCACTGGTACTTGATTATGTTATTTCACAACCTTCATCACTAAAAGATAGCTTATATCCATTTTCACACATTTTATTGGCACTTAATAGATTATTCTTTAAAGCTTTAGCATACAAAAAATCATGTATCTTTCTTCTTCCACCATCAAGACTTAAAGTACCCTTACTGAAGATTTTGGCAATTGAATTATTTATAAGGGTAGTACAACCACCTCCAAATTTCTTGAGATTTTCATAAACTTACTTTTATCTCCAATAATGTGGCTAGATCAACCATTGTCTATCATCTACTTATTCTTCTCCTTCTGAGCATGTAGTACAATTTGAGCAACCATTGAATTTTCTAACTTCTTCTCTTTAGGAACTTTCTTCCATAATTTTTTTACTCAAGACTTTTGCTTTATGATCATTTTCTTCCTCTTTCTCATAGTGGACTCAAAAAATTGCTTCTACAGTTCCTTGCAATGTGTCTAAAGTTGTTACACTTGAAATAAATGATATTAAAATCGTACAGAGGTGCAAATGAATTGTCACAAACAAAGTTATTTCTTCTTACTAGAGCTCTTGTAATGTCAACAACTATATGATAAAAAGTATTGCAATTGAAACAATAACAAGAGAAATAAAAATTTAACCTAGTGTTGTATCCCTATCTTCTAGATCTTCTTCTTTTATTCTACACTTAAATAAATCCATCATTATGTGTCATGCTTCCATCACTCACCGTGGTTATTTCAGACTTTGAACTTCTAGAGCCTGCCACTTCTAGACTTACCTTAGTAGTCTTCTCAAACTATTCTATTACCTTCTTTTGATCATCAAAACCTATTTCAATTTTTACATGTGGAGTTTTTTGACTTCCCAAAATTTGATCTAGGGTTTCATTACTTTTACCAAACTTCATATGTAGTTCTTGGCTCACTTTCTCAAGCTATTTTTTTACTATCACAATTTACACTTCTAGTTTTTCATAGTCTATCCTTATACATTCTTCAAATCCTTAGATACCTTTTCTTTAGCTCTCACTTCTTCTACAATTTTGTTCTTCAATCTTGTGATTTCCTTCCTAGCACACATCGATTATTCCATAAGATCTACCTCTTCTTCATTGTTTTTGGAACCCATTTTTTATTCTCGTTCAATAAGCTCAAAATCCATGAATACAACCTTTTATTTTTCATCTCCAGATTCATCTTCTTCTTCACTAGATTAATCATCTTCCTCATTAGTGTAGAAACTCTTATATTTCCTCTAACCTTTAAACTTTCTCTAAAATAATTTCTTTCCATTATTTTTCTCAACATTCTTAGTATTCTTATAGGGACACTTAGCCATAAGATTTCCTACTTCACCATAATTGAAACAATTGAAAGTTAGCTTACCTTTATACTTACAGAACCTCTTTGCATTTTTCTAACAAAATTTTCTTCTTCTAGATCTGATCCAATATCAGAATCTTGATCAACCTACTTCATAGAAACCCTAAAAGAAACCTCTTTCTTTATTGAATCTTCACTTTCAAACCTCATCTCAAATGCAGATAGAATTCCATGCAGTTCAATCAACTATAAAACATTCAAATCCTTAGTTTCTTCAACAACAAAGACTTTAGATTCAAACCTTCTAGGAATAGATATGAATAAATTTTTCACAACACTATTTTCTTATAATTTCTCACCAAAACCTTAGAGAGAGTTTATAACTTCATCATCCTAGATCATGAATGCAAATATATTCTCATCTTCTCTCATCTTCAAACCTTCAAACTAAGCTCTATAATTTTGCAACTTTTCCTCTTTTATTTTCTCATCACCTTCATATATTATCTACAATTTATCCCATTTATTGTTTGTTTTTTTGCATTACATCACTTTCACAAATTTAGAATTAGTTAATCTACATAAAATAACATTCATTTCCTTAGCATTGAGTTCACAAACCCTCTTTTTGACTTAATACCTAGGAGGGTTTTTAGGAGGCTCATATCCTTCTACTAATGAAATTCAAATGTCCATTCCGAAAGCCATCTTGAATAGGACTCCATCCTAACTTTCAAAAAATACAAAATTAAATCCATCAAATATTGGTGCTTTATTTCCATATAAACTTTCATGTTCCATCTTAGACCTACTTTAAGCTGTTAGGAATTCTTCAAAGGAACTTTTCTCTGATACCAATTGAAGAGCATACATTCTACTAAGAGGGGGGTGATTTAGTAGATCTAAACTATTTTAAAATTATTTAAATTTTACTAAAATTATATGATTCTTCGCAAACAATTCTACCGAAGAAATTGAAGCATAAATAAAAAAAACATAACAACATAAATCACACACAAGTGAACACGAGATGTATGTGGAAACCCAAGATGGGAAAAGACACGATGAGAAAATTTTCTTGGATATACTATCCAAATCAAGCCTCACAATGCAAAAATATATGATTGAATTTTAAACAATAAAGTAGTTACTGACCAACTGAGGGAAACAATCCCCTATTTGCTAGTAGGAACCAACCTACTAGAGACATCAATCCCCTAATGGAACAATACAATAGGTAGAACACCAATCTTATTGGAATACAATGATAATGCTTAAGGATCTAAAATATAACTCCAATATGTATCAGAGTCAATGTTGGCACTCTTCCTTATTGAGAACGATCTTCTAATACTAGTTATCTCTCTTTTCTTCATAGTTTTGTACAAAAAATCACCTCACTCAACTATAGCTGATACAACTAATGTAAGACAAACTTACAATGCATCTAAAAATTTGAAATATAATACATTACATTACATTAACGCTCTTCCATGTCGGCCATGGATCCATAAAGAGAAAGGATGACATAAGGTGGACCTAAATTCAAATTACATGAAATGTGTAACATAATGGTCCAAACATAAAATTCTTGCCACTAAAAGAAAATGATGTCACACGTTGCCATAGGAACCTTAAACAAATCATATCCTAACACCACATATGAGATTTGAATTTTGTGAACTATTAGCCATTATTTCACAAACCTTGAACTTCGAATAGGTTGATAAACCTTATTACACTTGAAAAATATTTCATATTGAACATATCCTTTGAAAAATTAGGAAACTAATAAAACAAGTGTAGACATACTCTCCTTCCAAACCGTAGAGAAACACTACATTTTTGAAAGAAATTCCAACCACATTAATCTCTATGCCCAAAAGATATCCTTGCACAGACATTCGGACCACCACACTCATACTGACTACATAATCTGCAATGTATACTAAGCATACAATACACACCAATTATCAGAAGGCAGTCACATCTCAACAAAACTTGATGTATGTTACTTGATATAGGATTTGATTAATGAGACAACTTCTTCATGATTAATACTTCTTAATACATATCACTTTAAGTCAATGGAAATATAATGAAAATTGAAGTACTCCTACAATCTCTTTCATCTTTGACAATTTTCACATTTGACACCCTTGATACCCTTTGACAACAACTAACAACAACCTTAGACATTAATGAGAACCTATGTTCAACAAGTGTAATTGTTCAAAACCATAGCATAATCATAAATAGAGGAATGTATGATTTACTATCAATGGGGATTAGCTATTTCTTGAGACTCTATATTTTGACTTCTTTTTTAAATATACTTGTAAATATCTAAAATTCTTGGTAATTTAGCTTTGAATGCTAGTTGTTGCTATGCAACCTACACCAATTTGTCATTGCATCCTCATTTAGATACACCTTTCTAGTGGGATGATTGTATGTTGTAGTTGGGAGCTCTAGTGGTGATAGTACTCTATAGTATCAAAAAAAGAATCCTTTGACATTTTTTGCACTTGTTTGGGTCCTCCTTGTGGATTTTGGCCTAATGTTGCCTTTATTTATTGTTGTAATATGGATAACACATTAAAATTAGGTCTTGGGCCCTTTTGAACTAATGGAATTTAATGGTTCATTGCAAAAGTGTTGTAAAGTGTTGTAACACACTTTTCTAGGGTTTTATCAACCTAAACATAATTTTAATCATAATTAACATTAATCTTACCTTATTTAGAGTGTTTTAAAGTTTTGTAACACACTTTCACATTCCTCTAGGATTTTCATTAATAATTTGGATTTCTTATGCTTTAATTGGCCCTATTTCACATCCACAAGCCTCATTTATTGCATCTTTCTGAGGATAATCCCGACACCAACCAGTAACTGTTCATCATCAAGGTTTGTGCCTCTCTGACATCCTTATGGGAAATTTAGTGAGTGGGGGACTAATTTGTACCTCACTGAATACCTTTGATATTTTTATAGAAATTTGGATCTTCTTTGAGTTTTGACGAAAAGGGTATAAGGAAATGTAAACATAAAACACAAAAATGGTGATATGCCAAAGCTTTTACAACATTTAAAACTCAATCTTTCCTATGAGTGACATATTAGACATAGAATGCCACAACCCTTCATTGTTGGGAAGAGAACAAACAACAAAGGATAACTAGAAGCATAGTGCAATCTTTCAAATCTCCCCGTAGGGAGTGTTCATTAAGGTCTGATCAAACATAAAGATTTCTAAGGTTAATAGAAAAAAATTCAAAAATTGTATAAAATTTCTCTCTTCTTGCAACACAATATGAAAACACAACAACCTTTTAGGAAAATGAATAATTTCATAGACATAATCCAATTTCCACAAGTTATTATCCTACCATATAAGCCCACAACATGGAAATCAACTACTCATACTATTTGAATTCAGCTTGAAATAATTTCTCATTCAGAATGAAAACATGAAGAAGTGATGTAGGTATAGGATTTATTTCACCTAAACAACATAAAAACAAGTTAGATTAATCACCAAATTGATCCTCAAACCCTTACAATACTCCTTTCGCCATATGACTCTGCCTTGCCAACTAGGTCTATAGATTGGGTTTACACAACCTTTCCTCTCAGAGTTTCTCACCACAACTTAACTCATGACAGTCTCAACCACCCTTCATAGCCAACTTCAACATATCTCCAAACCAGCTAGGGTTCCTTTTTGAAAAAACTCTCAAATCTCAATTACACCGCTGTCCTAATAGGTCAATTAGGCCTATTTTTCAAAGGAACTACTCTTGAATCTTACAAGAAACTCTCAATAGCCACTCAATCCTCTAAGATAGTCTATAAAAATCCATTTTCAACAATTTTTAAGACTCCAAACTTTCATTCTATCACTGACCCAAGAAACCCTTGTTTTCACCATTTAATGGTAGGGTTTTTCCAAACTCAAGGTTTCTAACCACTCACAACTTAGAAAATTCCTCCAACACACCTTATTATTTCTACAAAAACTCTCAACACCACCACATAGCCTTCACTTACACTATTTTAACAAACTTTCACTCAAAACCATGTTTTTTCACACTCTAGTTCATCAATTTCATTAGGACAGTTAGGGTTTTGTCCCTTGAAAACTCACCATTCCAATCAAAACCTACTTCCAATCATCCTTAAATAACATATCATTCCCATTCCATAGAGACATGGTGATGACAATTTGTGGAATGGGCTTAAAACATATTTAAGTCTACAAAACCCTTAACAAGGTATACATGGCTTGTTACATTGAAATGAAGATAAAACACCTCAAAAATAGTTTCAAAAGCTCACACCAATTGAAAACCAAAGGTATTTCACCCCTCTACCAATTTGAAAAACTTATGGAGTGCAATTTTACCGTACAAGTTCGTATAATTTGCTGGTAATGGAAGTTTACAGAGAAAAATACTGAATTTTGAACAAATAACAGGGGTTCTCTTATTGGTTCTTCAAAATAGCTTCAAAAACCTTTGAAAAAAAAGGATTACATGTTTTTATACATTTATTTCATGAAAATTCCTACCAAAATTGACCAACTTCTTTACAACTTCCACTTGACTATTGGTATCCCTGAATCTTACATTTTTTTTGCAATTACAATATTGACAACTTTTGTCAATTTTAACAAATTTGCACTTTTGAACCCCAAGACCTTCTAAAAACCACCAAAGTGACTCAAAACACTATTTTATGATCAAATATGACCTTATTTAACATATTCCATGAATTGACTCACTAAACCCTTCCTTGACCCATAATAAACTTTATTTACCTATTTTGCACTTTCATGCATTATTGACAACATTACAACACTGCTTTACAAAATTGACCCTCTACTTACATTCAAGTGGCCAATGAGGCCTTATTGACACAAAAAATGACCAAAAACACCTAGTCTAACCTATTACTCATCACTTTGATCAAAATTAGAAGAAAATAGTTAGGTGCTCCTACACCATGCAACCACCTTTAAACTCTTTCCAAGTCTCTTGGAAAGGTGCTTTAATCTATTCCAACTTGTATCTGACATCCTCTTTCTTTTCACCTTCTCTTTTCTCTTCCTTTGATCCATACACTATTCTCCTACAAGTTTATCTCTATATTTAGACTGTTCTTCATCAACCTTTGCTCTCTTTCGCTTAATCTACCTTGTCAAACTCCTCTTGACTCTTCCTTTGTTCTTGATTGTCCTAGTAACTTTTCCAACATCTGCAAACACACTGTCTTTATTCTTGGATCCTTCCACTTCTTTATTAGCTCTGATTTCACTAACCTCTACTTTGAAAAACTCATCAACCATTGTTAGAATGAACATTTTCCCATCTTTTTCAATTGTGTATGTATTTTGTTTCCCATCATACATGGATGAACTATCAAATTGTCAGGGCCTTCCTAGAAACATGTGGCAACAAATCATGGGAAATATGTCACGAACAACCCTATCTCTATATTGACCAATTTGAAAATCTATAGTAGCTTGCTCATTCACCAATATATATTGTTGATCACTAATCCAAGACACTCTATAAGGCTTCTCTATAGGCATACTTTGCAAGTTCAATTTGTCCACCATATCACTAGATACCATATTATTAGTGCATCCAAGATCAAATAATACTTTGCATACATTATTTTTGCATCTGCAGGCTATCCTAAACAAGGCTCTTCTTTGGATTATCTCTTTCTCCTTAGAGGTCTTCAACATTTGTCTTTTCATCATCAACATCTCACCTACTTCAGCAGTTGCATGTAGAGTACTTGAATTACAACTTTCACTTTCATCTTCTTCTTGAATAATATGAGCTCTCCTTTCATTTTTATTTTCTCCTCCACTTGAATTTGATCGAATCTCTTCTAGACATTTGAATAATGGGTGACCATACTTTCCACACTTGTAACATTTTCCTGAAGACTCATTAAGATCTCTTCTTGGCCTAAAACTTGTCCTTCCACCTCTCCATCCTCTTGATTTTGGTGCTTTTTCTTTAATCTTGCTTGCACCCTCTTGTTCTTCATTGATCTTCCTTGTACCTCTTCCTCTATTCATGTTACCTATGCCCCTTTCTTTCCTTTCTTGTCTTCTCTTGATTCTATCTTTTTCCCTTACTGCTATTTGGAAACATTCTTCTACTATTTTAGGAGGGTTCAAATTGATTTCATCTCTTATGTTCAACCTTAAACCACTCAAATACTTGGCTACTCTTTCAATCTCATCTTCATTGTGACCTACCCTAATGCATAACCTATGAAATTCCTTAGTATAAGACATCACATCCAACTCCCTTTGCTTCAATTCTTGCAATTTCATAAAAGTTTGTATAGCATAGTCTGTTGGTCAAAATTGAACCTTTAATTTTTCTACCATCCTATCCCAAGAGCTTATCTTGGACTTACCTTTTTTGACCCTATCTTCTTGAACAAAGTTCCACTATGTGAGGGTTGGCCCCTTCAATTCTTTCTTTGCATATTTCACCTTCTTACTATCCTTTATGTCTTCAAATTCAAAAAAGTTATCTAAGGCATCAATCCATGCCAATACCTCTTCACTGTCCATCTTACCTCCCTACATTGGAACTTCAAATTTTACCTTTGGAGTGTTATCACCTTTTACTACCTTTAACATCTTGATCATTCTCTTTTCTTCAGGATCTAAATCATCTTCATCATCTTGGAATGGAGGGTTTCCTTCTTCCCCTTCATCTTCCTTATCACTCTGGTCTTCATTCACCATTCCTCTTCTCTGGTTCCTCTCCAGAACTGCTATCCTTGCTAAGGTGGCTTCTTGGGACTCTTTATAGATCCTTTCCTTTTGCAACAACTTCTCTTTCAATTCCTTGATCTCCTTTTCCATTGCACTAGTCTTTGGAGGCATCATTCCTTGCAACTCTTTAACTTCAATTTGTAACCTCTTAGCTTCTAAATACCTATTCCATGTTCTCTAATACCAACTAATGTAGGGATAGGATGTATTTCACCTAAAAAACATAAAAAAAAGTTAGATTAATCACCAAACTAATCCTCAAACCCTTACAATACTCCTTTCACCACATGACTCTGCCTTGCCAACTAGGTTTGCAAATTGAGTTTACAAAACCTTTCCTCTCAGATTTTCTCACCACAACTTAACTCATGATATTCTCAAACACTCTTCGTAGCTAGCTTCAACATATCTCCAAACCAAATAGGGTTACTTTTTGGAAAAACTCTCAAAATTTAGTTACACTATTATCCTAATAGATCAATTAGGCCTATTTTTCAAAGGAACTACTCTTGAATCTTATAAGAAACTCTCAATAAAGACCTCTAAGACAGTCTACAAAAATCCATTTTCAACAATTTTTAAGACTCCAAACTTTCATTTTATCCCTAACCCAAGAAACCCTTGTTTCCACCATTTAATGGTAGGATTTTTCCAAACTCAAGTTTTCTAACCACTCACAACCTAGAAAATTCCTTCAACACACCTTATTATGTCTACACACTCTAGTTCATCACTTTCATCAGGACAGTCAAGGTTTTGTCCCTAAAAAACTCACCATTCCAATAAAAACGTAATTCAAATCATCCTAAACTAACATAGAATTCCCATTCCATAGAGACATAGTGACGACAGTTTGTGGAATGGGATTAAAACATATTTAAATCTACAAAACCCTTAACAAGGTATACACTACCTGTTACCGTGAAATGAAGATAAAACACCTCAAACATAGTTTAAAAAGCTCAAATCAATTGAAAAAAAAAGGTATTGCACCGCTCTACCAAGTTGAAAAACTTATGGAGTGCAAGTTTACCATACGAGTTCATACAATTTGCTAATAATGGAAGTTTATAGAGAAAAATACTAAATTTTGAACAAATAACAAGGGTTCTCTTATTGGTTATTCTTCAAAATAGCTTCAACAACCTTTGAAAACGAAGGATTACAATTTTTTTATACATTTATTTCATGAAACTTCCTACCAAAACTGACCAATTGCATTACAACTTCCACTTGACTATTGGTATCCCTAAATCTTGCATTTTTTTTGCAATTACAATATTGACAACTTTTGTCAATTTTAACAAATTTGCACTTTTGAACCCCAAGACCTTCTAAAAACACTAAAGTGACTCAAAACACTATTTGATGATCACATATGACCTTATTTAACATATTCCATGACTTGATTCACTAAACCCTTCCTTGACCCATAATAAACTTTATTTACCTATTTTGTACTTTCATGCATTATTGACAACATTGCAACATTGCTTTACAAAATTGAACCTCTACTTACATTCAAGTGGCCAATGAGGCCTTATTGACACAAAAAATGACCACAAACACCTAGTCTAACCTATGACTCATCATTTTGATCAAAATTAGGAGAAACTAGTTAGGTGCTCCGGCACCAAGAAGGAAACTTGATAAAGGACATACATGCACAGTCTCAAAGATTTCTTCCAAACAATTCATGCGTAAATATCAAATTAACTTTAAAATAGAGGTTAGATGCCAATATGACAATATTCTGAGATTTAAAAATATAACATGCCAGAGAAAATCATTTTTTGCAATTCTACTTCTGAAAATAGTTCCATAACCTAAAAAAACTAAAGAAACTTTTTCCTGAGACAAGGAAATTGAAACTTGGAACCAAACCCTTCCTTCTATTGCTACCTCTCCTTTATAGATGAAAAGAGAAAACTATTGCCACAATCCAAAAGTAATTGATGCCAGATGTTGGAATTTGATAGCTCACATTTTGATCATAGATCTTTAGTTAGGTCATAGCAATCTTTTCTCATCAATTCTCTACTGCTGCATTAATGCACTTTAGATATTTAGCAAAGATAGTTAGATGAAAATGATTAGATCTTAGAAAATAGGTTGGAAAAATTTTGGTTGACCAATCATGCAGCCCAACAGCACCGACTCAAAGTTTCCATCTAGAAAACCCAAAAGGGAACAACAAGCTCTAAAAAACTCCAAAAGAGATCACTTCACAAAAGTGCAAACTGCTTGTACTGAAGAGATCACATGTCAAGCAGGTGGGGATCCTTAGACTCATGAAAATAGTCCCTTGAGAAAATATCCATTGAGCTAACATGTGTCTGGGCTCTCTCCTAAAAGGAAGGTGATAAATGAAAGTTGCACAACCACCATGTGGCACATTGTGCACCTTTCTGACAACTTTATTTTGAGCATGAACACATCCAAAGCCAAAAACATATACAAGCTGAAAATAAAAAATGATTAAGGAAAAATTACTTCATAGTTATGGCAACTCATAGGGGGCCTTCGCTTGTGGAGGCATGAGCCCAGGCCTCTGGTAATTCTTAGATTTTGAGGAAAGTGGAATGTTTCTCCTCCCAATCTATATCAGTCGGTCAGACGAGAGTACAGATGAGCCTATATTCTTGGTCTAGCTCGAAGAATTCCTTGAAAGAAACAAATCCCCATTTGGTACAAACTACCCCAAGGTGATAATAGAGTCAAGAAAGACAAAAGATCTTGCACTCAATTTCATCAATGACGAGTGTCGCACTTGAACCCAGGAGTTACACAAAATTTTGGATCTTATGTATGATTGCATCCATAACTTTCTCAACTGATAGCACATCTCCATCTGGTGAGAGAAGAGGGGGTAACCCAAAGCTAACTAGGACACCAAAGTCCTTGATTTCATTGACCCGCTTGTTTAGCACCGTTTGACATTCTTTGCACCTTTTTGCAATCTTGTGGCAGTTGATGATCCTATTTGCTTTGATGGAGGTGGCTCTTTAATTAGGAATATCTACACCTTTTAGGGCCTCATTAGTGGCCACTCCCAACCTAGAAATAAAACTTTGTGATTTCGCCACTCGAGGAGCACATGTCTACAAAAATTGATCGGCCATCAGGTCAACCTTTACGTTCAATTCTTGAACATCCCCTAAGAATTGTAAAGCAGGCTTGAGAATGGAAACAACAACTGTGATCCACTCCTAGTGTGTGGATATCAGCTCCTTTAATATCAGGAGGGTTCTAGACCCTTGTGTAGCAACTAACTCCTGATTGAACTAAGCCTCTCTTTCTCTTGCACTTTCTTCCATTTGATTCTTTTCTCTGAGGGCATTTTTTAGTTCTGAGTTCAACCTTTTGATCTCTTGTTTTGACTTTTCTACTTCTCCCTAGACCCTTTGTAACTCATCAGAAGCTTGAGATTAGATGCTATCCATCTCTCTTATGTTTTCCTGAGCATGTTGGTACTTTGCATTTGTCTAGAGCTTAGTAGCCAGCTCAACTTTCAACTTTTCAATTTCAGTATAAAGTTGAATTTGTTCACCTTGGGCCTCCATGAGCAGCTTGGATGTCTCTCCTTGCTAATTTTGTACTTCCCTTATGTCGGCCATCTTAAAATATCTAGCCCTAATCTCATTATGTAGCGTGCTCACTATTTCCTTTACATTTATTAGCTCTACCTCATGCTTCTTCAACTTTCTATCCAACCTCTCATAATTTGCATATACCACTTTCTAGGTGGCCTTAGATAGAACCACTTTGTGGCACGAGTGAGTTTCATTCAAATCCAAGCCCATGGCTCTGATATCATAATCCTCCATATGTATTTATCCCTTAGGCTTAGACATGAGTGGCCTCATGGTAGTGATCAATAGAGAATTTTGCTCTTCATTGAAGCAATCTTCAATCTTCTTGGTAGCAAGCAACGCGGTGTTCTTTAATAGTAATTTTTTCTTTCTGTCCTATCGAGCCTGCTTGGTTGCATTGACATTCTCTTGGAGACTCTGAGGGGTATCAATTCTTTTTTTTGCACTGGAACAACCAAGAGGGAGACCAAAAAGAGTGACAGAAGGAGAAACATTAGATGTATGAGCATGCAAAGAAGCAAATGGTAGTGTTATCATAGAAAAAGGTGGGATGCCATATTGAGATTGAGTGGGGGGAAAACCAGTTAGGGTGAAAAGAGAAATGGGCAGAAGGAGGGGTGCTTTCCTAGAAGGGGATGGACTGGGAGTGATGGGTAACATGAAAACTTTAGCTCTTTCAATGGGGGTCCTTCACAAGGCGATCAAAGAATCAATAGCGCTCAAAGCGGATGTTACTTGTTCAGCATGCGAGGTTGCTTCAGAAGGTTCATTAAAAATGGCAGGGGGTGTATTCAAGACTACTAGCTCAGGGTCTGAAGAAATTCCTTTCCATGGATTGGAGCAGAGGAGTAACTAGAGATGCATAGGGAGGAAGAAGAGAGGGAGTAAAACTTACTTGGATCGCGGTAGTTGAAACATTTTGAAAAACGGACTCCACTTCTTCTCCTTAGACTTATGCATTGGGTACACCAAGATCCTAGACTCATCTTCTCTATGCACAACTGAAACTAACATGTTCTAATCCTTTGGCAACCGATCCTTTCGAAGCTTGGCCTTTGACAACTGCAACGGACCCTCCTGGGGACCGTTGGGTCCTTTTTCCTTTACTTCGGGAACTAGAAAAGTCCAAAGCTTGTGAGTCTCTCTGCCTCAAACCTCTCCTCCTGACGGATTCCCAACAATGAGAAGTACGACGCAGGACCTGCTCTTCTTCAATCTTATGACTTATCTTCAGATTTCTATTGTTGGTGTCAGCCTCTTGATCATAAATATCCTCAAACCTATCATCATGTGGTTGAAATTCTCTGAATAGGGAATTGCGGGATTTCATCTCTTGTCGAAACCTCCATGAGTATGCCTTCTTTCTTTCTGACCATCCCTTACTTTTCAACTATGAGTTGAGGGATTTACCCTTTGAGATGTTCTTTCAATAATCCACCTATAGCACATACAAGTTTAACCATTTTGGTCATTTGAGTGGAATGTGGGCCATGTCAATATAAACTTCTGACCTTTCCTAAGTCAAATTCATCCTTTCAAAATACTCTTGACTCTCATGTTTTAGAGTGAAGTGTTTTATCATATTGTAGTCCCACGTGTCATAGATAAGAACCAACCTTAGGGCCACCCATAGATTTGTGAGCTCACCCTCGGCCTTCCACTTGTTCAATGTTACCTGACTATTGGAAATTGTAAGGGGAAGAAAATATATCTTTGTCTTGTTCCTTTTGGTGTCATAGGTTTTGTCGATAAGGGTTGTCTGATGGCATTCCTCCAACATGAAAAATCTATCTATTACAAATTCGGGGGATCTGAAAGGCTCCCCGACAAAACCATGAAATCTGAAAAATGTAAAATCTTCTCCAAGGAAATAATCCACCAGAGTTGGCAGATTTTCCATCCATTTTGCGACCTCAAGAGAGAAATGGCCCGTAGGGTGTGGCAACAAATCTTGAAGTAGTGGTCATAGAAAATAATCTACAAACCAGTAATAATCCCATGTTTTTTAGAGTACGTGGGTCCCTACAAAAACTGGCTGACAACAGCCTTTTACATCTAACCTGGACACTTGCATATTTTTCTCTGGCAACTTAGAATTTTGATGCAAAACTAAGTGAGCCAAGAAAGAAGAATACTTGAATTTAGACTTAATATCGTAACTCTTCAATTGCTATAGCATATTTTTGGCTATTATATTAGAAAAATCATAATATTTATGGTTCTTCTCCCTTTTGAGCATAAAATCCAGGCCCATCTGGAAAGGATGGACATCCTTATCATCATCAAGGCCGAAAACCCAATCCAACATTGAAAAGACAAACTCTGTGTCTTTCTTGAACTGTCTGTATGAAAGAGGAAAAGAAAGATGACCTCTCTCAAATCTTTCATTTACTTCCTCCTCATAAAAACTTGTTTTCCTGGCTATTTCTTCCCCCAAAAGTCCATTTTTTCTTCATCAAAATGTTTAACACCCCAAGTCATAGGGATACACAACATATCATGTATGGCCTTGGCAGAAATTGTAACTTTGATCCTGTTACCCTCAATGGTTCCTGTCCTTTTGTTAAATCTTCTAGCGCATGCGTCCACTAGCTCCAGGCATGGGTGTATGATAGAAAACATGATTTTTTGTAGACCACAATTCCAGAGCCTAAATATGAAAACTTCAGATGGCCCGTGTTGCATCATTCTTTGGAGTGAACCCTCCCTAAAACCTTTAGGGCTAGTTGACAACCTAGGGTCGAAAACATTGTCGGTGACATCCTGTACCTCCTCTCTTGTGATGCATCTATTTGGTTGCACCTTCTTACAAAATTCAAATGTCCAATCCTCAAGCGCAGGGGCATTGGTGAATGAGTTATGCCCAAAGATATCATTGTAACCAAGATTTTTGGTTGAGGCTCCAACTTTTCTACCAGACATTGATGGCTCCACCATGGCTGTGTCAAGAAGTTTTAGAGAGTTTCCTTAATGAAAATGACCACTTACATTTTTCTTCTTAGAAAAATCTGATTTTTGGTGTAGTTAATTCCCTCGCACATAAATGGAGCTAAGGCTATGCCATTACTACTGGTCCATTAAATGATACCACCAAGGCGATACATGTGGATTCGAGATTTGTATCCCTTGGGAATGCAAAAAACACCATGAGAATGGAATTAGTACATTCTCCCCATCGCCTCTTTCACAAATAAACTCATTGCATTGGAAAACATGTCATTATTTATGAGAAACATGTTGAAGTAATGCAAGGTACTCTTGAAGAGACAAACCTATTTAATTTGTCAAAATTTAGCACTTTAATCCATGTCTTTTCACATAAGTAAGTTGGTTGGCGTTGATGATGGAAAAGGACACATGTCAATGATTGGCATATGAGAGCATTTACTCCCGCCCAAATTTATTTCCCAAGCCCTCCTGTCATATTCTCCGTATGATTTATCTATAGTACTTTGTTCACTTTGATATTTTTCCATTGTCATCCAGTAAAAAAGGACTTCTCGTTGGTTGGGTTCACCGTCCTATCCTTTCTATATATAGCTATTCCACCTTATTGGAACATTCATTCAAAAAATATACTCTTTAAGTTTAGCAAGCTTTTCTTTCTATTTCCCATTCTGCCACAATTTGTTGCTTTCTCAGAATGTTTGTTGGCCTAGGCACTCCTATTCGGCTTCTCACATGAAGGCCACAATACTACTTTGTGGGAGAGGTTAACAGTGACAAAATTAAGCACTTGGTGAAGAGGTGCGACCACCTTGCCTTGGTTATGTTCAGGTGGGTAGTCAACTAGGACTATATTGACGATGAGAACCAGCTCTGGAGCAACTGCAACATTCTTTCTCACTTGGTTGCCTCCCTGCTCGACCTACATGTTTCTAAGCCCATGATAATTGAATTATGTCACTAGATGTTTGATCTTGCATTGATGGAAGGACTTGGTGAGATAGTGCAAGTAGCTATCCCTGGCGTTGGCATTCCAATTGCCATGGATCTGTACAAGCATGTGGAATATGGGATAGATGTACCCTAGTTTCCTTTTTTTCTAACTTCTGCACCATGGACCTTGAGATGCATTGCTTGTCTTCTCAACTAGTGGCCACCTACTTGTTGTGGGAGTACATCATGGAGCATGTACCAGGGCTTGCTTGGAGAAAGCACTTCAAGTTTCTGGTGCAGAGCCATAGTGATTAGATCGGTGGTCTGTACTGCATGGAGCCCACATGTGTTGTGTGTTCACCCCCCTTTTGCATCTTAACAAAGAAGAAGAAGAAGAAGAAGAAAGACTCGATGACAATCCACTTCAACTGTTGAACAATGGCTCGAGGCCTATCTTTAGTACTTTTTGCACGTTACCTCCTTTTTGCTTCTTTTTTCCTTTTGACTCTTTTTTGGTTTGCTCGAGAGAGCCTCACATTTAAATATGAGCCTCGGGCTTGTATTAAATTGTAAATTTTTTGATGAATATAATATAATACAAACTTTCTACTTCTTTTGTGTTTTTCTCAATGGCTTATTCTCAAAATTAGAATGTATTTACAAAAAAATTTACATATGGTACATAACTGCTAAATTTTTAAAAAGAAATACATGCTTAATGGAATAATTTTAGATAAATTCCATTCAATAATATCTCCAAATTTTTTCCTTCCATGTCTTTAATTTCATACGCATTCTTTTCCTTACACGCACTAATTCAGAAGGGTCCCTTCCACAGCACTTGAAATTTGGTATGTTGACCTAGTTTCGTAGGGCACTCATCATACTTTTGTACTAGGCTCCCTTCCCTAAAATCATAGTTGGAGGTATTTTTTTCAAACTACCACTTCACTATTTGTTGGTGGCCAATCATGGTTGTATGAGATTTTTCTCTATCTTCTTCATGTTTAAGGAGTTCTGCCAACCATACTTCTATTCTGTCACTTTCTTCAACCTCTAGGGCTTTTAGTAGTTGTAAGGTAGGAATTTCTATGGAAATAGGTAACACTAACGCTTTTTCGTACACTAGTTCATAAGGGGAGGTCTTCAAGATTTGCTTGGGAGTAATCTAGTATGCCCACAGGTAGCTCTCAAGTGCTTGTTCCAATCCCTTTGTCATTCTGACCCGATGCACTTGATTAACCTAATTAGATTTTTGTTGGTCGACTCTACTAACCCATTTCCTTGTGAGTAGTATTTTGATGAAGTTTTAAGGTAAACCCCATGTTTTATAGAGAAATATGACATCCCCAAACCTACAAAATCCTGAGCATTGTCAAATATAATGGTTTTTGGTGAGACAAATCTAGTTACCAACTCTTCAAGGAAATTGACAATCTCACCGTCTGTAGAATTTTTAAGGCTATGGCCTTCGTCCACCTTGTGAAGTAGTTGGTCACCGTAAGGATCCACTTGTGACCAACATTAGAAATAGGATTTATCATTTTGACAAAATCCAAACCCCATTGAGCAAAGGGTTCCTCAATTACAATTGGGCTCAAAGGAAAAGCGGAATTATTTCTTTTGCCAACAAAGAATTAGAATTGAGTACACTTTTGCACCAGGTGGTATGCTTCAGAAAACATAGAGGGCCAATAATATCCTTCTTGCATTATTTTCAAGGTAGTAGTCTTGGCGGAGAAATTTCCACCCTCAGGACTACTATGGAATTCATTAAGAATTATTTCCACTTGTGGCTTGTCTAAACATTGGAGTAGGAAACCATCACAATTTCTCTTGAATAATATACCTTCAATTAATACATACCTAGTGCCCTACATCCAGTAGTATCACCTTTTATGGGATGGAAGGTTGGTTGGGTAGTGTCCCTTTTGCATATATTGAGTTTGATCTACCACGCAAGACTTGTCAGACTCAAATTGGTTTGAGTAGACTTGATTAGTCTCCTTTTCAGCTATGAAACTTGATTCTTGTGCAATGTATTTGCACAAACCTCTTCCCAAAACCAACTTGGTCTGTCTAATGTCCACATCTTACTTTAGGATCTCGGTGATCTAATTTTCCCTCATTTTTGTTATC